>NW_026475458.1:0-10176 GCF_026875155.1 Cherax quadricarinatus
AAAGGGCTACCAGGGCAGGGGGCCCCTGGGTGGGAAAGTAGGGACTGCTCAGCGGGCTAACATACAAAAAGACTTTAAAGTTAAAAAAAGGGTGCTAAGACCCCCGGAACCAGCAGTTTAAACCCTAGAGGTCCATGCGGGGGAAACTGGAGGTTAAAGTTAGACCGGAGTTGCTTGACGAGAGTGGCCGGACGGCACTCGTGTCGGGTCCGCGTGGGGGCTCTTGGGGGGAACTTGTTTTAGCTTAGTATTATTTTTCCGGCGGGAGGATGGGGAAAATTTTATTTGGCCCTAAAGTTCCACGGGGACAGAAAAAGCATACAAAGGGGGCCCCAAAAGGCCGTAATGGAAGGGCTGAGGGGGGGCCCTTAAACCCACCCAAACAAAAAGCTTTCTCCCGGTTGGCGTGGTAGGAAAAAAAAAATATTTAAGTTATAGATTTACCCTTCGGAGGGTAGGTAGTTTTACTGGTGACAAAATATTGGTTTTAATAAGGCAACTTTTGATAATGATAATGTAGACCTAAGACCTTAACATAGGTGTAATAGGCGTAAGTAGGCAAACACTGGTTTAAATTTAATTGGGAAAACTGGGACCCTAGTTTGAAGGATGAGGCGTGGTTGGAAGAAAAGGGGCCCCCCCTTTCTGAGACAACCCAAGGGAACATGTGCCGGTCAGCGAGGGGCCCCCCCATGTGTCTTCACATTTGAGCGGGGGGAAATTGGTAGAGGCCCCTCGATTTTCCGAATGACCTCCTAGCAGCCCATACAGAAAGACGAAACTCCACTTTCTCTGGGATTTCGGGCCAGGTCGGGGAAAAATTGTGAGTGAGTTAAAACCGTATGCCTGTATGAACGGGCCCAGTGCTGCCCAGTGTACCTGTCTCTTGTCTCCCTAAAGCTAGTGTCCATGTCTGCATAGTTGTACTAGTGGGGATACCACCCCCCTTGGATAAGGAATTTCTGAGGTGCGGAGGTCATAAAAACGATTGAATATTGCGGGAATTAAAGCCCCTGGTTGCAATGGTTTTGAGGGGAAGTCCAAAGGGGCTAAGGGCTTGGAAGGTTGAAGCAGGATATTTGCTGCAACACCAAGTAATTAGTCCTTTATATGTGATGCGGGCGATTTCTTGCAACATCAATCTTTTAAAAATCTGCCCTATAACCCCGGGGAGGCGAGGGTACCGACCTCAGAGCTGGGTTTGTAAACCCAGAGTTTCCCGGGGGAGGGGCCCCATTTAAAGGCAGTCCAGACAAATTTTCCATATCTTCACTTAACATTCCCAAAATCTCTCCCTCCTCTACATTCTCTTTTCTCCAGGGCATACACACTTTTTAGACCCACTTTTCGCACCCAAACCTTACTTTATCCACATAATTCTTGAATTTCACATTCATATTTCTTTTCTCCTTCCTAATGACTTCAAATTACGCTCCCCTTCCTTTGCTCTAACTCTCTCAGTACTCCAATTTAATCCATTTATTTCCCCCCCACCGAATCCCCTCCCCCTTCAGCTTTGTTCGCTTGGGCAGGACATCCAACTTCTTTTCATTATAACATCACAATCATCTGTTTTTTTCATCCGCACTTCATCCACGCCTTCAAGCACCCCAGTTTAAAAATTTTTTCTTCTTCTTTTTTTTAGTAAATGTTTTAAGGGAAAAGGGGGTTACCAGCCCATGCTCCCTTTAGTACCTTATACCACGCATGGCTTATGAAGAAAGATTCTTTTCCACTTCCCCAGGACAATAGAAAAATAAAGAAAACAAGGTATTTAGAAAAAGGAGAAAACCTAAGCATAAAATATATAAATATATATATATATATATAAAATTTATATATATATAAATTTATATTATATATAAAATTTTAATAATATATTATATATATATAATATTTTATTTTGCATGTGCGTGCTGGAAGTGTGACCAAAGGTAAGTAGGTATCAAAATTCGATATCTAGGTGTTTATGAGAAAAAAAGGGGAAAACCAGCATACTAAAATAGCAAAAATTTTCAGGTTTCGTTTCACAGCATTGGGCAGGAGGGTGTATTTCCCCTGGGGGGTTTTGTGCTACCAACCTCTACCAACACACCATAAAAAAAAATGGGACCCCAGAGGGAAGTCAGAGCTCCAGAAAGGGAAAAGAGTGGATAAAAGAGTTTTGGGATGGAAACCACATAGGGTAAAGCAAACTAGGCGGTATCCAGAGAATACAGGAAGGTGGGGCAGAGAAAAAGTAGGGTCGCGAGCTAAGCGAGAATCCAAGATGGGGGTCTTAGAAGATGAAGTAAATACCTGAAGTGGATATGGGGCCCAAAACAATCAGAGGGACCTTTGGCATCTAGACGGCACATGAACATTAAACGGGGTCTAAAGGAAGGAAGGAACTAAACTGACGCTGAGCCATAGGGGGGCCCAAGGAATTAATGGGCATTTTTTTTGGCACGGGGACAGCAGGGGGGTAGCAGGCAACGAGTTACGGAATAAAAAGAAGGGATGGCTATTTTAAATGAGAACGGAGACAGGGAGGAAAAAGAAATTTGAAAGGAAGGAGACGTCAATCTTTACCCTGGGCGTCGGAGGCAAAGGGGGAACATATGATGAAAGAATGCAGGAAGAAACAAGAGATTAAAAATATCACAAACAAACTAAGAGGGAAAACATGCTTAAAACAAATATTTTTTCAGAGAATGGAGGCGGGGGGGTACCGAAGGAGAGAAATGCCATAAAAATGTTTTCAAGACAGAAATGGTGCAGGGCACGTCCGAAAGAGAAATCACGAAATTTTCAATTAAATTAATTAAATTTTATTCTCTAAAAGGGTTTAAAATGGGGGGTTTTACGGGTTTTTTGGGATTTTGTGGTTTAATGTTATAAAATTTTAAATTACGGGGGGGCCACTAGGACACTCGGCGCTTTTCGAGCAACTTAATTAGTTCTTAACATTAAATCCTTAAGTTATATTTTAGGCTAAGTGATACATCATAATTTTGAGTATAGCAATGGGAATGCTTTTGTTTTGGAAATAAAAGGGTCTTTTTTGGGGTATAGGAAATTTTTTAGGGGAGATTACTTGTACATACCCAACTTCCCAGCATACGAGTAATCCCTTTGGGAGACAACAACTAATTTTGTTTACTGTATCCCCCGTGTGACAGTGAGAAAACTTAACCACCTCTGGTCACTGCAGGTGGCCCCTCCCCTCACAATTTTATCATATCTATCCGAGCCCGTATAAAGGGGTGCCCCCTCAAGTACGGCGCATAAATAACTGTGGACTTAAAATTAAATTAGTTTAATGAATGAAGGGGGGGGGGCGGGGGGGTTCACATGGATTACCCTTTCAAAAAAACACTTTTACAAATCCCAACTTTCCCGATATTCTCTGGTTGGGACCTGATGTGGCTGAATCCCCATAACCCCACCAATTAAAAAAATACCTAATGCCAGTATCAGTCGCATAACTAGAAAGGTTACTTAACTTTGGGGATTTATGTCCCTTTTTTCCCCATTCACCCCTCTTTCAAGTCCTGCTCCCAACACGGTTTTTTTTTCCCCCCCGGGGGGTATCCGTTTGGTTTGCCCTTTTTTAAAGTCTATTCCATAAAACTTTGCTATCCTCGGGACGGAAACCACGTGTTCACTCGGAGCAGGGGGGATTATTTCACTTCCCCCATTTCTTACTTAATTTTTTATATGATTCTTTTCCATTTACAAGACGAAAAGTCATAAAATTAACACATTGGGTACTCCTTAAGATGGGGCGATGAGTGAGGATTAACTCAGGGTAATTTCCCCTGGGGACATTCCATGGGCGCACCCTCACCCCCCGGGCCTATATTATCCACTATTTTACCACTTTATTAGGTGGCCGTAAACACGTTCCCTCCTCTTCACCGGAACGTTACCCCACTTCCCATTAGGAAGTAGGCCTATATAATCCCTTTGGCCCCCTGAAAACAATTTCCCTTTTCCCTGTTTCACAGCTTCCTCACTAATTCAAAACACGCTTTTCCCCCCTGCCCCAGCTCGACCTATCCCCCCCCTCTGCCCGGAGGCGCAGCGGGAACCCATTTTGGGCCATTCAAAATACAAAACATTTTGCCCAAAACAACAATTTAAAAAACTTATTAGGCACTATAGCTTCGGAAATTTTTAAAAATTTCCACTGCGGCAGGGGGGAAGTCTTGTTAGACGCTTAAATTGGTCTTTCCCCCCAGGGGCGATTCCCGCCCTCTCTGGTTGCGCGTGTTTTCAAATGGGGGCTTACTACAATTTCTTCTTGCTTACTCGGGCGTTTTCAAAATCCTGTGTCCCCTTTTCCCCTTTGATTTTCCCTCTGCCGGATTTAAACACCTTTAATTCTAAGGAATTTAAATTTTTTAAGGGGACACAAAAATTTCCCGACCACGACACAAAACTTTGACGTTTTGGACAAACCTTTTGGGTCTGGGTTTTAAGTAACTCCTTTTCCCCAAAGGCCACAATGTTCTATTTGTTCAATCAATTAACCAATGTCACTGGGTTTAATGTTCTGTCGGGTTTTCTGCCTTGGGGCACCATAAAAATGTTCAAAAGTAGTGTAAAAAAGAAAATTTTTTACGTCACACATCGGGCCAATGAGTAATTACCTTTTTAACATCTTGACTTATCACTCAAACGTCACGTTATTTTAATCCCCATTACCTCCCCCGGGATTATTCTTAGATAGGTTTCATTTTAACCTTTTCCGCAATTAGGTGAGGGGGTCAGGATCTCCGCTTTGGGGTGCGCCCCAGTATGCAGAGGGGGATTGTTACCCATTTCCCGCCCCCACTAACACTGCAAGGAATTCCCCCAAATTAATTCTCTTCCTGTGTAGCACCTTACGAAAATCTTTTCACTGACCTGTCATTCTTTTCGACAGTCCCCCTGCCAAAGGGGGGTCTGGGAGTAAAAAAATTTCAAAACACACCCCGCTGGGTCAACAAAAATGTACATCATCACTCTTATTTAATTCCATCAAATGTTAACCCCCCTAAAAAATTGGGGGATTACGATCACAAACTTGGGCGGATCTCCTAGCTGCAAATTTCCGGAAAAGCGATGAATGTTCTGCAGACAAATCCTGAGCCACTTTGAGAAAAAGCCCCTGTACTGTAAAAAATAAATAGACATACATCCCTTAAAAAGGAAAAACCCTCTGAAGTACCGTTAAAATGATTGGCCCCTTCTCCACTCCGGGGCACATCAAATGGGTTTTTCCCAACTGCAGCGTTCCTTGGGCAATGGGGGGGACTGGGTACTGTAGGTTCTGGCATCCACCCCGGGGACATATTACACCGACTTTAAACCCTTTTTTCCTTTGCCGTCCTGTGGAATCCGAAAGGGTTTTCCCCAATTCAGTTTAAGGTATCCTGTACCCACCGGCATCACGTTATTTTGGATTTTTAAAAACAATCAAGGTTTTTCAGGTGATGGGTTTTTTGGGGAGCAAGATAGGGTGCTTGCTATTCCCCAATTTGCATTTTGTATCTGCCTCTGACCTAATTACATCTCCTCTAAAACGCCCAGGGTTTTTTTTATTGACCTTTCAAATTTTTCCGTCCATCATTAATTTTAAACTCATCCCCGTAGGTTTCTTTTTTTACCCCTGTAGCCAGTATTTCAGGGATGGGAAAATTTTATGAGATATTCATCTTTCTTATAAATTTAAACACTAAAACCCTTTTCACGCAATCAGCTTGGGTAAGGAAGAAACCCCTTCATGTAATGGCTAAGGGGGGACACGATGGAGCGGTGCTCACCGTAATTTTGACAGGAGCAATTTGCCTTTGCACCGGCCAGTTATTTTGTCCCCCAGCCAACTTGGCCTTTAAACCACGTTTTAAACCTCAAATTTTTTTATAAGTCAAGCCCCGAGACAAGAAGTCACCGGATTCCGTCACCAGGGTGTGATTTAAAAATTAATTGCTGACCCCAAAATGTTATTTTCTCCTGCATTTTATTGATTTTAGCCCTGTTTTTTTAAAATACACATCTTACTGTTACCATTACGAAACCATTGTAAGGGTACCCGTTTTCAACCAAAATTTCGGTGTCGTGATATTTTCTCTCGCAATTTTTTTTTATATAATTGGGGTAATTGACAATACATAAATGGCTGTTAATTCCAACTGAGGTAAGGTACGTGATTTGATTTGGGCCACCTTAGCCTTAGACATAACTGTAGTGATAGCTCCGTGGGGGGCAGCGCAGGTAATACTGCACCACCTCCAGGGCCCCAAACCCCAAAAACAGTTTTGGTGTGTTTTCATGGCGCAAACCCTGGTTGTGATTTCTTTCTTTACTATCCCTATATTGTGAGCAGATTTCATGGGGGTTTAAAATTGGGCCTTGTTATAACTTTTCTCTTTTACATATGAAAACATCACCATCCCTGTAAAGCCATTAAGATGTACTAGTCATTATATTTTTTGTTGCAGAAGTACTATAGATTCTATTTCAATAAAGCCTAGAGATAAGGTCGTGTTTCTTCACAACAATAACAGAGAAATGGGACTATTACATTGAAGGGAAGCGACTGCTCCCTATGCTAATTTCGAACTCGCAAAAAAAGTGCAACTTTTTCCCTCTTGATGGGCCCCATTTTGTGGGAATCCAAAAATTGGGAATTTTACATATTCACCTATTAGTTCTTCCCCCTTTCAAAAAATTCCCAGGGAGGGGTTTTTCCCAAGCACACTTTAACTTCCATGCTTCTTGATCAATAATTTTTTCCTTATGGGAATGGGGGCACTAAGCCGTGGATCGAAGCATTTTGAAACTTCCGCAAGTAAAAACTTCTTGGTTAATTTTTTGGGATGCTGTAGTTTTAGACTTTAACGATAACAAGTCTGTTTCCCAAGTCAGTCCACAATTTTTAATTTTGGGCATTCAACTCCAGGGTTTTCTTATTTATTTGAGCCCTTAAACTGGCGAATTTCTGTTCCATTCCCCCAGGGGGATATTTGCACCTTGCATTTTTTCATTACCCCTTCATTTAAAGCTCATTATTCCCCTTCATAACGTCACCCCCCGGAAATTGTCCCCATAAAAAATTTTTACCCCATTACTCCCCTCAGGGACCCCCGTCGCTTAAGGAGTGCATTTATCGTCCTGGAGTAAACGGGTGGAAGGGAACACCCAAAATTACACTCCGAAGCGAAAAGTCTTCAGGGGACTAAGGGGTCACTATTTCGGGCCAAAGAAACCCAGTGCAATCCCGGCAGCCTCCTGCAGCCCATTCAGGAAAGCTTTCTTAGTCCCCCATAAAGGCATAATTCTTAACCGAAGTTTAATAATATGTCTCCTTTTTCCGTCAAAGAGGACCGTCTCAAACAGTCATTCAAACTAGGTACATTTTTGCTACTCCTGGCACTACAATTAAACACAATCCTCCGAGTAGTGGTCTTAGAATCCTTCTTCACTCAGTGATGTGGCAAATAGTGACCATAAATCTGGGCTTGCTCGGGAGGTACCTCCTCTATGAATTTATTATTTAACTGTTCATTAATTATATCATCGTAAGCAGTCAACAGTTCTGGTGTCTTGCTCAGTTCGTGGAGCTGAGCCTTTAATTGTCCATACGCCATCCGGCAATTAGTTGGTAGGTCTGGATGGTTCAGCTTCCTGGAGTTTACCTGGAGTTTACCTGGAGAGAGTTTCGGGGGTCAACGCCCCCGCGGCCCGGTCTGTGACCAGGCCTCCTGGTGGATCAGCGCCTGATCAACCAGGCTGTTGCTGCTGGCTGCACGCAAACCAACGTACGAGCCACAGCCCGGCTGATCAGGAACTGACTTTAGGTGCTTGTCCAGTGCCAGCTTGAAGACTGCCAGGGGTCTGTTGGTAATCCCCCTTATGTGTGCTGGGAGGCAGTTGAACAGTCTCGGGCCCCTGACACTTATTGTATGGTCTCTTAACGTGCTAGTGAACCCCTGCTTTTCATTGGGGGGATGGTGCATCGTCTGCCAAGTCTTTTGCTTTCGTAGTGAGTGATTTTCGTGTGCAAGTTTGGTACTAGTCCCTCTAGATTTTCCAGTGTATATAATCATGTATCTCTCCCTCCTGCGTTCCAGGGAATACAGGTTTAGAAACCTCAAGCGCTCCCAGTAATTGAGGTGTTTTATCTCCGTTATGCGCGCCGTGAAAGTTCTCTGTACATTTTCTAGGTCGGCAATTTCACCTGCCTTGAAAGGTGCTGTTAGAGTGCAGCAATATTCCAGCCTAGATAGAACAAGTGACCTGAAGAGTGTCATCATGGCTTGGCCTCCCTAGTTTTTGAAGGTTCTCATTATCCATCCTGTCATTTTTCTAGCAGATGCGATTGATACAATGTTATGGTCCTTGAAGGTGAGATCCTCCGACATAATCACTCCTAGGTCTTTGACGTTGGTGTTTCGCTCTATTTTGTGGCCAGAATTTGTTTTGTACTCTGATGAAGATTTAATTTCCTCATGTTTACCATATCTGAGTAATTGAAATTTCTCATCGTTGAACTTCATATTGTTTTCTGCAGCCCACTGAAAGATTTGGTTGATGTCCGCCTGGAGCCTTGCAGTGTCTGCAATGGAAGACACTGTCATGCAGATTCGGGTGTCATCTGCAAAGGAAGACACGGTGCTGTGGCTGACATCCTTGTCTATGTCGGATATGAGGATGAGGAACAAGATGGGAGCTAGTACTGTGCCTTGTGGGACAGAGCTTTTCACCGTAGCTGCCTCGGACTTTACTCTGTTGACGACTACTCTCTGTGTTCTGTTAGTGAGGAAATTATAGATCCATCGACCGACTTTTCCTGTTATTCCTTTAGCGCGCATTTTGTGCGCTATTACGCCATGGTCACACTTGTCGAAGGCTTTTGCAAAGTCTGTATATATTACATCTGCATTCTTTTTGTCTTCTAGTGCATTTAGGACCTTGTCGTAGTGATCCAGTAGTTGAGACAGACAGGAGCGACCTGTTCTAAACCCATGTTGCCCTGGGTTGTGTAACTGATGGGTTTCTAGATGGGTGGTGATCTTGCTTCTTAGGACCCTTTCAAAGATTTTTATGATATGGGATGTTAGTGCTATTGGTCTGTAGTTCTTTGCTGTTGCTTTACTGCCCCCTTTGTGGAGTGGGCTATGTCTGTTTTTTTAGTAACTGAGGGACGACCCCCGTGTCCATGCTCCCTCTCCATAGGATGGAAAAGGCTCGTGATAGGGGCTTCTTGCAGTTTTTGATGAACACAGAGTTCCATGAGTCTGGCCCTGGGGCAGAGTGCATGGGCATGTCATTTATCGCCTGTTCGAAGTCATTTGGCGTCAGGATAACATCGGATAGGCTTGTGTTAGTCAAATTTTTTGGCTCTCTCATAAAAAATTCATTTTGGTCTTCGACTCTCAGTCTGGTTAGCGGCTTGCTAAAAACTGAGTCATATTGGGACTTGAGTAGCTCACTCATTTCCTTGCTGTCATCTGTGTAGGACCCATCTTGTTTAAGTAGGGGCCCAATACTGGACGTTTTCTCGATTTTGATTTGGCATAGGAGAAGAAATACTTTGGGTTTCTTTCGATTTCATTTATGGCTTTTAGTTCTTCCCGCGATTCCTGACTCCTAAAGGATTTTTTAGCTTAAGTTCGATGCTTGCTATTTCTCTGACCAGTGTCTCCCTGCGCATTTCAGATATATTGACCTCTTTAGCCGCTCTGTTATTCTTTTCCGTCGCCTGTAAAGGGAGCGCCTGTCTCTTCTATTTTACATCTACTCCTCCTTTTTCTTAGAGGAATAAGCCTTGTGCATACATCGAGTGCCACCGAGTTAATCTGTTCTAGGCATAAGTTTGGGTCTGTGTTGCTTAGTAAAATCTTCCCAGCTTATATCGGTTAGGACTTGGTTTACTTGGTCCCACTTTATGTTTTTGTTATTGAAGTTGAATTTGGTGAATGCTCCCTCGTGACTAGTCTCATTTTGTCGGTCTGGGGCTCCATGCATACATGTCTGAACCTCAATTATGTTGTGATCTGAGTATATTGTTTTTGATATGGTGACATTTCTTATCAGATCATCATTGTTAGTGAAGATGAGGTCTAGTGTATTCTCCAGTCTTGTAGGCTCTATTATTTGCGGTTTAAATTGAATTTGTGCAAGATTTAAAAGCTCGTGTGATGTGAG
>NW_026475459.1:0-10707 GCF_026875155.1 Cherax quadricarinatus
GTTTTAAAATTTTTTAAAACACAATTTTAACCTCTGGGGCGAGGGAAATTCTTCCGATTTTCACTAACGTCTGTCTTGCCCAGTTCAAAACATGGCGTCTTACCCCCCTAGCGACGCTAACACTGTCACTGGTTCTCTTTTTTATTTACAAATTAATTTTTATTAACTACAATGTATTTCACTAATTTACATACAAAATACACTGTATTTTCGGAAAATAAACAACATTTTTAACATTGCCTAACCTATTTATAACCAGTGTAATTTAATTTTGTCTAATCCAACTAAATATATTTTAGATAAGTTTACAATAATTTAATAATAAACAAACACAATGAAATATTTTTTTCTATAGGTTCAGAATGATTCTTTTGCGAAATTATTGCACACATCAGATAACTGCTGCAGCATATGGGCACCTGGCAAACCTGAGAACAGCATTCCGATACCTTAGTAAGGAATCGTTCAAGACACTGTACACCGTGTATGTCAGGCCCATACTGGAGTATGCAGCACCTGTTTGGAACCCGCACTTGATAAAGCACGTCAAGAAACTAGAGAAAGTACAAAGGTTTGCCACAAGGTTAGTTCCAGAGCTAAGGGGAATGTCCTATGAAGAAAGATTAATTGAAATCGGCCTGACGACACTGGAGGACAGGAGGGTCAGGGGAGACATGATAACGACATAAAATACTGCGTGGAATAGACAAGGTGGACAAAGACAGGATGTTCCAGGGAGGGGACACAGACACAAGAGGCCACAATTGGAAGTTGAAGACACAAATGAGTCAGAGAGATAATAGGAAGTATTTCTTCAGTCATAGAGTTGTAAGGCAGTGGAATAGCCTAGAAAATGACGTAGTGGAGGCAGGAACCATACACAGTTTTAAGACGAGGTTTGATAAAGCTCATGGAGCGGGGAGAGAGAGGGCCCAGTAGCAACCGGTGAAGAGGCGGGGCCAGGAGCTAAGACTCGACCCCTGCAACCACAAATAGGTGAGTACACACACACACAACAATAACAGGCCTAGTGTCTAATCGACATGTGCCTAGGACAAAATGGTAACTAACACACGCACACCCACACCCACACACACACACACACACACACACACACACACACACACACACACACACACATACACCACGCACACCCACACCCACACACACACACACACACACACACACACACACACACACACACACAACCACACACACACACACACACACACACACACACATACACACGCACACCCACACCCACACACACACACACACACACACACACACACACACACACACACACACACACACACACACACACACACACAACACACACACATATTAATAATAATAATAAATAAGAAGAAGAAGAAGAAGAAGAAGAAGAAGAAGAAGAAGAAGAAAAAGAAAAAGAAAAAGAAAAAAAAAAGAAGAATGAAGAAGAAGAAGAAGAAGAAGAAGAAGAAGAAAAAAGAAGAAGAAGAAGAAAAGAAAAAGAAAAAGAAAAAGAAAAAAGAAGAAGAAAAAAGAAGAAAAGAAGAAAAAGAAGAAGAAGAAGAAGAAGAAGAAAAGAAGAAGAAGAAGAAGAAGAGAAGAAGAAAAGAAGAAGAAAAGAAGAAGAGAAAAGAAAAGAAGAAGAAGAAGAAGAAGAGAAAGAGAAAAAAGTCAATATTTGGACCAGGTGTTGGGTTAAACCAGACATTAACTTGTGTCACAACACACAAGCGAGGTATTCAACCCCAGGCAAAAATATTCACTTGTCTAAATTTATATTTTAGACAAAAATAAGCACATTATTGCTTTTACAAGAGGCAGAATATATGTAGTAAAATCTGAGCTTGACAAATTACTGGCTAGCAAGCGGTCTTTGGTGTTTCAGTCACATATTTGTTGCAAAAATAAACGAAAAACAATGGCGGCCGTACAAACATTCACTTAATATTCAGATTTAAGCTGAAATTCAAAATTCAAATGTTTATTTCTCTTATCCTCAAAACAGGTGTGAGCAACACTATACACGAACTGTTGAATTTGTTAGGAAATGCGTTAGGTTTAGACACGTTTCAGGTTACTTTAGATTGGATTAGACAGCTTAGGTTATGACGGGTTAACAACATTGTCCCTTGTTTCCCTTGGCTTGACAACATTGTCCCTTGTTTCCCTTGCTTGACAACATTGTCCCTTGTTTCCTTCCCTTTGCTTACAACATGTCCTTGTTTCCCTTGGCTTGACACATTGTCCCCCGTGTATTCCCTGCTTTACAACATTGACCCTTGTTTCCCTAGGTTTTACAACATTGTCCCTGTTTCCCTTGGCTTTGACAACATTGTCCCCTTGTTTCCCTTTGGCTGACAACAAATTGTCCCTTGGTTTTCCTTGGTTTGAAAACATTGTCCCGTGTTTTCCCTTGGCTTGACATCCATTGTCCCTTTGTTTTCCCTTGGCTTGACACCATTTGTCCCTTGTTTCCCTTGGTTTGACAAGCATTGTCCCGTGTTTCCCCTTGGCTTGACAACATTGGTCCCTTGTATCCCTTGGCATGACAACATTGGTGTCCCCCTTGTTTCCCTTGGCTTAACAACATTTGTCCCTTGTTTTCCCTTGGCTTAGAACAACATTGTCCCTTGTTTCCCTTGGCTTTACAACATTGTTCCTTGTTTCCCCCTGGCTAACAACATTGCTCTTGTGTTCCCTTGCTTGACCAACATTGTCCCTTTTTTTCCTTGACTACCAACATTGTCCCTTGTTTCCCTTGGCTTGACAACATTGCAGAATCGCTAACATAAAACATGATAACTTAATTATATATAATAATATTGGCAGCTTATTTAAATTAGATTCATTATAGTAAATGATATAGTCTACAGCCTAAAACTAAATCTCCCTTTGGATTGGTTCGGATGGTACATAATCTTGTGTGATATAAACAATGGCTGTTTTCCTGTTGGTTAAACTACAAGAGTCTTCCCCTTGAAATGAGTCGAAGGTGACCCGTTTTTCTAATATATAGAAAGATACTAGATAATGTCAGATATCTGTATTTAGATATCAAGTCTTTTACGATCCTATCAAAGTTGACCGAATTTTTAACAATTAACATGGTAACAAATGTAAGGTTTGTGGGCCTGCCGCTACAGTGTGAGTGCTTTGTGGGCTGGTGCTCTTACCGTGCCTTAAAAGTGTTCAATCTTTCATGTACCAGCCACTGTGTACTGACACACTGGGTACTTGACTCACTGGTACCGGACTCACTGGGGTACTGACTCCCTGGGTACAGACTCACTGGTACTGACACACTGGGTACTGACTCACTGTAGTACAGACTCACATGATACTGGCTCACTGTGTACATACCACTGGGTACTGTACTTACCTGGATACTGACTTACTGGGTACTGACCTCACTGGGTACTGACTCACTGTGTAACTGTCTCACTGGATAACTGACTCACTGGGTTACTGACCTCACTGGGTACGTTACTTACTGGATACTGACTTACTGGAACTACATCACGTGGGTACTGACATCACTGGTACTGACTCCTGATACTGACTCACTGGGTACTGACTCACTGGGTACTGACCACTGTGGTACTGGACTCACTGGTACTGACTCACTGGGTACTGACTTCACTGATACAGACTTGCCTTGGAACTGACTCACTGGGTACTGACTCACTGGGTACTGACACACTGGGTACTGACTCACTGTCTGACTCACTGGGTACTACTCTCACTGGGTACTGACTCACTGGGTACTGACTCCTGGTTACTGACTCACTGGATACAGACTCAATGGGTCCTGACTTCACTGTACTGAACTTAACTGGGTACGTGACTACTGGGTACTGACTTCTGGGTACTGACTCACTGGTACTGACTGACTGGGTACTGATTTACTGGACTGACTCACTGGGTACTGACTTACTGGGTAAACTGACTTACTGGGTACTGACTTGCTGGGTACTGACTCACAGGGTACTGACTTGCTGTGTACTGGACGATCACAGGTGTACTACTTACTGGGTACAGACTCACTGGGCACTGACTCACTGGGTAAGCTGACTCACTGGGTACTGACTCACAGGGTACTGACTTACTGGGTACTGACTTTGCTGGGTACTGACTCACTGGTATGACTTGCTGGGTAACTGACTCACTGGGTACTGACCTTGCTGGGTACAGACCCCTGGGCCTGACTCACTGGGTAACTGACTCACTGGGTACTGACTTACCTGGGTAACTGACTCACGGGTACTTAACTGACTTACTGGGTACCTGCTTACTGGTACTGACTTACTGGGTACTGACTCACTTGCACTGACTCACTGGGGTACTGACCACTGGGTTACGACTTTACTGGGTACAGACTCACTGGGCACTGTACTCACTGGTTACGACTTACGTACTGTACTCCAGGTACAGACTTACTGGTACTGACTCACTGGGTACTGACTTACTGGGTACTGACTCACTGGGTACTGACTTCACTGGATACTGACATCACTGGGTACTGACTTACTGGTACTGACTTACTGGGTAACTGATCACTGGGTACTGACCTCACTGTGTACTACTGACTCATCTGGGTACTGACATACCGGGTACTGACTCACTGGTTGACTGACTTACGGGTTACTGACTCACGGGTACTGGACTCACTGGATACAGCTCACTGGGTACTGACTTACTGGGTAACTGACTCACTGGGTACTGACTCACTGGTACTGGACTTACAGTGTACTGACTCACTGGGTACTGACTTACTGGGTACTGACACACTGGGTACTGACTTACTGGGTACTAACTCACTGGTGTACTGACGTACTGGGTACTGACTTTACTGGGTACTGACTCACGGGTACTGACTCACGGGTACAGACTCATTTCACAGGGTACTGACTTACTTGGGTACTGACTCACTGTACTGACTCACTGGGTACTGACTTACAGGTTATGACTCAAACTGGGTACTGACTTACTGGTTACTGACCTCACTGGTTACTGACTTACTGGGTTAATGACTCACTGGGTAACTGGTACTTACTGGTTACCTGACTCACTGGGTACTGGACTCACTGAGTACTGACTCACTGGTACTGACTCACTGGTTACTGACTACTGGGCTACTTCAGACTCACTGGGGACTGACTCACTGGTAACTGATTCACACTGGGTAACTGACTTACTGGTTATGACTCACTGGGTACTGACTTAACTGGTGTACAGACTCACTGGGTTACTAACTCACTGGTACTGAACCTCACTGGAACTGACTCACTGGTACTGACTCACTGATACTGACTCCACTGGGTAATGTCTCTGGTAATGACTCACAGGGGGTACTATAGACTCACTGGTACTGACTCACTGGATACTACTCACAGTTACTGCTCACTGGGTAATGTCTCTGGGTACTGACTCACTGGGTACTGACCACTGGATACTGACTCACTGGTTACTGACTCCCTGGGTACTGACTCACAGGGTACTGACTAACAGGGTACTTACTCACTGGGTACTGACTTACTGGGTACTGACTCACGGGTACTGACTCACATGGGTACGACTTCACTGGGTACTGACTCACAGGTACTGGACTCTCTGTGTACTGACTCACTGGTACTGACTCACTTGGGTACAGGCACACTGGTACATGACTCACTGGGTAGCTGACCCACACTGGGTACTGATTCACTGTGTAACTGACTCACTGTTAACTGACTCACTGGTACTGACTCGCTGGTACTGACCTTCACTGGGTACTGACCACTGGGTACTGACTCACTTGGGTACAGACTCACTGGTACTGACTCACTGGGTACTGACTCACTGGGTACTGGTTTTCTGGTGACACTTACCACTTCACTACTCCTTCTTCCTCTTCATTCCAGCAAAAACACTTCCTCTGACGTCTTTCTTGGACTTCCTCTCTTGTCTTGCTCCATTGCAAGCTCCATATGATGTGTTTATATTGCAACAATAAAGAACCTAGAGCTAACATACAGCTCCCTGTTACTGATTTGCATATATAAAAATAACATGCATATATATATATATATATATATATATAATATAAATATAATATATAATATATATATATATAAATATATATATTTTTTATATATATGTCGTGGCTCGAATATGTAAAAAATTGTCCAATTAGCAAGAACTCATTTAAAATTAAGTCCTTTCTATCTAAAAATTATCTCTTATACGTTTAAAAATATTTTTTTATTTTTCATTAAAGTAAAACATTTAATTTTGTACCAAAAAGAATATTAGAAAACTTACCTAACCTTATTAATAACAAGAACAATTTGTATTTAAGCTAACCCAACTAAATACAATATATATAGTTGGGTTAGGCTTAAAAATCCAATTGTTCCTTGTTGATTAATAAGGTTTAGGTAAGTTTTTCTAATATTCTTATGGTACAAATTAAAATTTTTCATTAATGAAAAAAAATAATATATTTTAAACGTATAAGAGAAAATTTTAGAAAGGACTTTATTTTAAATGAGTTCTTGCTAATTGACCAATTTATACATATTCGGAACGACATATATATTTTACTATATATATATATATATATATATATATATATAAATATATATATATATATATATATATAAATATATATATGCATGAATATATATAATATATGCAATCAGTAACAGGGAGCTGAATGATACTCTAAGTCTTTCCGTGTTGCAATCACACATCATCAGGAGGCTTGCAATTGAAGCAGACAATAGTAGTGAAGTCCAAGAAAAGACGTTTCAGAGGAGTGTTTTTTTTGCGGAATGAGAGAAGAAGGAAGTGTAATGGTAAGAGTCCAGCCATTACACAGTGATCCAGACCCAGTGAGTCAGTACCCAGTGATTCAGTACCCATTGAGTCAGTACCCATGAGTCAGTACCCAGTGAGTCATTACCCAGCGAGTCAGTACCCAGTGAGTTCAGTACACATAGTCATGTACACAGTGAATCAAGTACACAGTGAAGTCAGTACCCAGTGAGTCATTACCCAGTGAGCCAGTAACCCAGTGAGTCAGTACCCAGTGATTCAGTACTCCCCCCACAGTGAGTCAGTACCCAGTGAGTCAGTACCCAGTGAGTCAGTACCCAGTTGAGTCAGTACCCAGTGAGTCAGTAACCCCAGTAAGTCAGTACCCAGTGAGTCAGTACCCAGTGAGTCAGTACCCAGTGAGTCAGTACCCATGAGTCCAGTACCCAGTGATTCAGTATCCATTGAGTCAGTACCCAGTGAGTCAGTACCCCAGGACATACCCAGTGATTCAGTATCCAGTTAGTCAGTATCCAGTGAGTCAGTACCCAGTGAGTCAGTACCCAGTGAGTCTGTACCCAAGAGCATTACCCAGTGAGTACAGTATCCATTGAGTCCGTACCCAGTGAGTCAGTAACCCAGTGAGTCAGTACCCATGAGTTAGACCCAGTGAGTCAGTACCACAGTAAGTCAGTACCCAGTGAGTCAGTACCCAGTAAGTCAGTACCCATGAGTCGATACCCAGTGAGATCATGTACCCAGTGAGTCAGTACCCATAAGCCAGTACCCATTGAGTCAGTACCCAGTGATCCGAAACCAGTGAGTCCAGTACCCATTGAGTCAGTACCCAGTAAGTCAGTACCAGTTAAGTCTTACCCAGTAAGTCAGTACCCAGAGAGACAGTACCAGTAATCCAGTACCCAGTGGAGTCATTACCCAGTAAGTTCAGTACCAGTTAGTCAGTACCCAGTGAGTCCAGTACGACAGTAAGTCATACCCAGTGAGTCAGTAACCAGTGAGTCAGTACCCAGTGAGTCAGTACCCAGTAAGTCAGTACCCAGTGAGGTCCAGTACCGCAGTGAGTTAGTAACCAGTAAGTCCCAGTACCCAGTGAGTCATACCCAGTAAGTCAGTACCCATTGGAATCCAGTACCCAGTAAGTCAGTACCCATTGAGTCAGTACCCATGATAGTCAGTACCCATAAGTCAGTAACCCAGTGAGTCAGTATCCATTGAGTCCTAACCCAGTGAGTCAGTACCCAGTAAGTCAGTACCCATTGATCAGTACCCATTAAGTCATTACCCAGTGAGTCAGTACCCATGAGTCATACCCCAGTGAGTCAGTACCCAGTAAGACAGTACCCAGTAAGTCAGTACCCTTGAGTCAGTAACAGTGAGTCAGTACCCAGTGAGTCATACCCATTAAGTCATTACCCAGTGAGTCCAGTACCCATTAAGGTCTGTACCCAGTGAGTCAGTACCCAGTAAGTCAGTACCCAGTGCGGTCAGGCCCAGTGAGTCAATGTACACCATTAAGTCAGTACACATGAGTCAGTAACCAGTGAGTCAGTGCCCAGTGAGTCAGTACCCAGTAAGTCCCAGTACCCATAAGTCATACCCAGTAAGCAGTACCCATGAGTCAGTACCCAGTAAGTCAGTAACCATGAGTCAGTACCCAGTGAGTCAGTGCCCAGTGAGTCTGTACCCAGCAAGTCAGTACCCAGTGAGTCATTACCCAGCAAGTCCAGTACCCCAGTGAGTCAGTACCCAGCAGTCAGTACCCATTAAGTCAGTACCCAGTGGTCATACCCAGTGAGTCATACCCAGTGAGTCAGTGCCCAGTGAGTCCTGTACCCAGTAATTCCTTACCCAGTGAGTCAGTACCCATCAAGTCAGTACCCAGTGAGTCAGTACCCATTCAAGTCATACCAGTAAGTCAGTACCCAGTAAGTCCAGTACCCAGTGAGTCAGTAACCAGTAAATCAGTACCCGCGTCAGTCAGTACCCAGAGAGTCAGTACCCAGTAAGTCAGTACCCAGTAAAGTCAGTACCCAGTAAGTCCAGTACCCCAGTGATGTCCTAACCCAGTGAGTCAGTATCCAGTGGAGTCATACCCAGTGAGTCAGTTACCCATTAGTCAGTAACCAGTGAGTCAGTACCCAAGAGTCCAGTAACCCAGTGAGTCAGTACCCAGTGTGATCAGTACCCAGTGTAGTCAGTACCCAGTGAGTCAGTACCCACAAGTCTAGTATCCAGTGAGCAAGTACCCATGAGCAGTACCCAGTGAGTCAGTACTCCATGAGTCAGTACCCAGTGAGTCCGTACCCATGAGTCAGTATCCAGTGAGTCAGTACCCAGTGAGTCAGTACCCAGTGAGTCAGTACCCCAGTAAGTCTGTAATCCAGTAAGTCAGTACCCAGTGATCAGTACCCAGAGAATCCAGTAATCCATGAGTCAGTAACCCAGTGAGTCAGTACCAGTAGTCAGTACCCAGTAAGTCAGTATCCATAAGTCAGTACCCAGTGAGTCAGTACCCAGTGAGTCAGTATCCAGTGAGTCAGTATCCATGAGTCTGTACCCAGTGAGTCAGTACCCAGTGAGTCAGTACCCAGTGATCAGTACCCAGTGGAGTCAGTACCCAGTGAGTCAGTACCCAGTGAGTCATTACACATGGTCTGGTACATGAAAGATTGAACACTTTTTATGGCACGGTAAGAGCACCAGCCCACAAAGCACTCACACTGTAGCGGCAGCCGCACAAACCTTACACATTGTACCATGAAATTGAAAAAATTCGTCAACTTTATATGAATGTAAAGACTTGGATATCCTAAATACAGATATCTGACAATTATCTAGGTATCTTTCTATATATTAGAAACGGTCCACCATCGACCATTTCAAGGGGAAACATCTGTAGTTTAACCAACAGAAAACAGCCATTGTTTATCTCACAAGATTTTGAACCAATACAGAACCACTCCAAAAGGGAGATTAGTTTTTTAGGCTGTAGACTAACCCATTACTATAAATGAATTCTAATTTAATAAGCTGCCACTATTATTATATAATTAAAGTTATCATGTTTTTATGTTAGCCGATTCTGCAATGTTGTCAAGCCCAAGGGAAACAAGGGACAATGTTGTTTTAAGTCAAGTGAAACAATGAACAATGTTGTCAAGCCAAGGAGGAACAAAACAATGTTGTTAAGCCAAGGAAACAGGAACAAATGTTGTTCCGAAGCCAAGGGAAACAAAGGGACAATGTTGTTAAGCCAAGGGAAACAAGGGACAATGTTGTTAGCCAAGGTAAACAAGGGACAATGTAGTCACGCAGGTGAAAACAAGGGACAATGTTTCAACCAAGTAAACACGGGACAATGTTGTCAAACCAAGGGAAACAATGGACAATGGAGTCAAGCCAAGGAAACAAGGGACAAGTTGTCAAGCAAGGGAACCACGGACAATGTTTTCAAACCAAGGGAAAGACAAGGTACAATGTTGTCATGCCAAGGGAAACAAGGGACAATTGTTTGTCAAGCCAAGGGAAACACGGGACAATGTTTTTCAAACCAAGGGAAACAGGTACAATGTTTGTCAAGCCAAGGGAAACACGGGACAATGTTGTCAAACCAAGGGAAACAAGGGACAATGTTGTCAAGCCAAGGGAAACAAGGGACAATGTTGTCAAGCCAAGGGAAACAAGGGACAATTTGTGTTCAAGCCAGGGAAAAAGGACAATGTTGTTAACCGTCCATAACCCTAAGGCTGTCTAATTCCAATCTAAAGTAACCTGAAACGTGTCTAAACCTAACGCATTTCCTAACAAATTCAACAGTTCGTGTATAGTGTTGCTCACACCTGTTTTGAGGAACAAGCGAAATAAACATTTGAATTTGAATTCAGCTTAAATCTG
>NW_026475460.1:0-10521 GCF_026875155.1 Cherax quadricarinatus
TTTTTTATTTACCCACAACGTACCTCATTTCTAACTGAATGCAGTGATAAAGCACAACTGTCCATTTTTCCCTTGGCTGTCATTTTCAACAGGTTCTATATGTTCATACAGTTTCACTGCAGTTTTATCCATTAATATTTTAAGGGTTCTGAACTCCCTCTATACAAATTTATATATTATTCTTTACTCTGTTAATATTTCTACTTCATATAATGCCACATAAGCTATTTTTCTGCTTAGCCATTTTTCTATGCAGAAAACTTGGAATATTCAATAAAGAATTCATGAATATTTGACACATTATTTATATTTGTCAAGACTTGCAGGATACTTCACTATAGAATTCCATATTAAAAAGTATAATACTGACTATACTAAAATTATATTTAATCCATTTTACTGGGTGAGATGTTATCAACAATTTTTTTGAAAATAAGAAAAAGTTTTGGAGTGAGATTAACAAGTTAAGAAAGCCTAGAGAACAAATGGATTTGTCAGTTAAAAATAGGAGAGGAGAGTTATTAAATGGAGAGTTAGAGGTATTGGGAAGATGGAGGGAATATTTTGAGGAATTGTTAAATGTTGATGAAGATAGGGAAGCTGTGATTTCATGTATAGGGCAAGGAGGAATAACATCTTGTAGGAGTGAGGAAGAGCCAGTTGTGAGTGTGGGGGGCGTTCATGAGACAGTAGGTGAAATGAAAGGGGGTAAGGCAGCCGGGATTGATGGGATAAAGATAGAAATGTTAAAAGCAGGTGGGGATATAGTTTTGGAGTGGTTGGTGCAATTATTTAATAAATGTATGGAAGAGGGTAAGGTACCTAGGGATTGGCAGAGAGCATGCATAGTTCCTTTGTATAAAGGCAAAGGGGATAAAAGAGAGTGCAAAAATTATAGGGGGATAAGTCTGTTGAGTATACCTGGTAAAGTGTATAGTAGAGTTATTATTGAAAGAATTAAGAGTAAGACGGAGAATAGGATACCAGATGAACAAGGAGGCTTTAGGAAAGGTAGGGGTGTGTGGACCAGGTGTTTACAGTGAAACATATAAGTGAACAGTATTTAGATAAGGCTAAAGAGGTCTTTGTGGCATTTATGGATTTGGAAAAGGCATAGAGCGAAACACCAACGTCAAAGACCTGGGAGTGATCATGTCAGAGGATCTCACCTTCAAGGACCATAACATTGTATCAATCGCATCTGCTAGAAAAATGACAGGATGGATAATGAGAACCTTCAAAACTAGGGAGGCCAAGCCTATGATGACACTCTTCAGGTCACTTGTTCTATCTAGGCTGCACACTAACAGCACCTTTCAAGGCAGGTGAAATTGCTGACCTAGAAAATGTACAGAGAACCTTCACGGCGCGCATAACGGAGATAAAACACCTCAATTACTGGGAGCGCTTGAGGTTCCTGAACCTGTATTCCCTGGAACGCAGGCGGGAGAGATACATGGTTATATACACCTGGAAAATCCTAGAGGGACTAGTACCGAACTTGCACACGAAAATCACTCACTACGAAAGCAAAAGACTTGGCAGACGATGCAACATCCCCCCAATGAAAAGCAGGGGTGTCACTAGCACGTTAAGAGACCATACAATAAGTGTCAGGGGCCCGAGACTGTTCAACTGCCTCCCAGCATACATAAGGGGGATTACCAACAGACCCCTGGCAGTCTTCAAGCTGGCACTGGACAAGCACCTAAAGTCGGTTCCTGACCAGCCGGGCTGTGGCTCGTACGTTGGTTTGCGTGCAGCCAGCAGCAACAGCCTGGTTGATCAGGCTATGATCCACCAGGAGGCCTGGTCACAGACCGGGCCGCGGGGGCGTTGACCCCCGGAACTCTCTCCAGGTAAACTCCAGGTATATGACAGGGTGGATAGGGGGGCAATGTGGCAGATGTTGCAGGGGTATGGTGTAGGAGGTAGGTTACTGAAAGCAGTGAAGAGTTTTTACGAGGATAGTGAGGCTCAAGTTAGAGTATGTAGGAAAGAGGGAAATTATTTCCCAGTAAAAGTAGGCCTTAGACAAGGATGTGTGATGTCACCGTGGTTGTTTAATATATTTATAGATGGTGTTGTAAGAGTACACACACGAGCAAACGCACTCAAGCATGTATGAGTACACAAATACACACGCAAACAAGCACACAAGCACACACACACAAACACACACACGCACACTCACACACACACACACACACACACACACACACACACACACACACACACACACACACACACACACACACACACACACACACACAACACACACAAAACGTGGGTAATGCTTTATTTACAGAGTGCGTATCAGAGTATTTTTCCAGAATGGTCTGTAATATACCACTGTGGATAAAATATTTTGACATATCTTGAAAATTTCTGAGCGAGTTGTCTCTGAATTCATTAATTTAATCACACTTCAGTACATAATGACGCAGGGTGAGATATTTCGTTTGGTCTACATCTGGTGGTAGTGATTTAACCTGCCAAAGATACTTGTAATCCAGCCGGAACCGGGAGGTAGTGACATCCAAGAGTCTGCTTATTTTGTTGGATGCACCATAGACATGTGGCTCCTCCTGCATGATAGAATGATGATAGATGGACTGACTTGTGTCAGTCTCCCAGAGTCTTAAGTCAATAAAATTCAGTTGAAGTTCTTTTCGTATTATTGTTCTCAAACTGCTAACTGACAAGCCAAGATTGTAATCTACCCACTCTTTGAAAGCATACAGCTTAGCCAGTTTATCAGTTCTGTATACATCTGAAGACCAATGTGAGATGGAATCCACAGCATGTGCCCTGCTCCACTGCCCCAAAATCTTACAATGCCTGTGTCTGGTTTCTGCAAAAGAAACCCACAATTTATACTTAATAGTTGATACATTTATGGATACAGAGAACCATTACAATTAAAGTGTCAAGCTTAGATACTACGCATTTCAGTGAAAGGGTTGGCAAATAGTTTTTTAAAAGGTGAGGCCCAGTTTTTTGATGGGTGCTCCAATTTCTTTTGAGAGCCATCACTCTGTAGACAACGCAGCAACAACCAGCTGCACCAAGGGTGAACAGAACCACACGAAAAAAAAAAATTTTGTGTAAGAGTGTGCGATGACTAAGTTATCAATACACTTTTAAGGCATCATGTTTGGCTTAAAGGCAAAAGCTTGGTTTGTTTTGAAGAAGTTTTTTTTGGGGGGGAAAATGGGGGAAATGGTAGTTTGGAATGGGGTAATATCCCAGGAGGGGAGAGGTGCCGTGTTCCCCTTACTTAACACAGACATGTAGGGTTCATGTGGATGTCGTTCCAATTTGTTCGATCCATCTGGAGGGTTGTTCACGGTGCGAGGAAATTTGGAGGGCTTCTGTCCCTGTCCCGAACATTTTGCACCAATTTGGTTATTCTTTTAGAAAAACCCATCTCTGATCTTGGAATATCCAGCTCTTTCCGCATATTTAAAAAAAATTTTGGGAATACGAGACGTCCAGAAGACCTCATTGCTTTGTTCTTCAGTTTTTCCGCCGTCCATCAAACTTCCAGTCAGACAAAAAAGAAGTATGGCGCATTAATTAACCCAAACATCTAATATAACAAGTAAACTTTTTTCATCACTTGTCCTCTTTTTAATTTTTCCCCTCTTTCAACCTGTCTTCTGATTTTTTTTCCTATTTTTCGTGGCATGATAACATTTCTAATTACC
Organism: Cherax quadricarinatus; assembly: GCF_026875155.1. Lineage (NCBI taxonomy): Eukaryota > Metazoa > Arthropoda > Malacostraca > Decapoda > Parastacidae > Cherax > Cherax quadricarinatus. The sequence continues at coordinate 3,711 of NW_026475460.1, forward strand.
GAAATTTTAAAAGGTTTTTTCCCTCAATTAAAAAACAAATAGGAACTGAGTGTCACACTAAAGACTAAATAGACATGATGAATTGTACTTCACACAAGTGTGGACTGACATGCTCCATGGGTTAGCGCTTCATGTGCAAAATTATATTAAATCTGATATGTTGATACTTACGTGAATGTAAGTTGTCAGTTTATTTGTCCAAACAACTGATAATATTCAAATTTTATGTATGTTAATTAATTACAAAGTAATATATAACTTGTTGTAGTAGGATATTTAATTAGTTAAAGTAGTGAAGGAAATTTTCATGGTATATAAGTAGCTACATACTAATTAAGCAACAATTTTAGTCGTGACTGTAAATTTATAAAGGCTAATTCTTGTTTTATTTATTTTTTGTTAAGTTGTTTCTAAAACATTACATTGGTCTTGGGTATAATGACACAACATTCAGAACAAGTGTTTAGTGGCGCTACGTTTAGTGGGGCTACGTTTAGTGGGGCTACGTTTAGTGGGGCTACGTTTAGTGGGGCTACGATTAGTGGGGCTTACCGATTAGTGGGGCTACGTTTCGTTAAGGAATTAAGTACATTAGACTCAATAATAGACTGCTGAGTAAATTATCTGTGAACAGTCTTACTTGCTGCTATGACCACTCTACATGTAATATTCGTCTCTTATTATTATTATGCAGTGATTTCATAAATTTTAAGAATTTCAACAAAAATGGATCAATCTATCAAGCAGTTTTAACATATTGTTTGACAAATATTTGAGAGAGAATGTTGGGAAACATCTTATGAGCATAGAAGAAAACTCTTGCTGAAATGCTATATAATTTCCACGCTCTTATTCACTGTGTTGATGTTGAGGACGATCTAGCGCGCTTATGACATAACAAAGTTCAGAAGTGAATTATCACAAGTCTTCAACAACACTTGATAACTAGAGATAAATCTTTAAAAAATATTACGAAGTCATTTTCAAAGGGAAAACACATATTGTTCTTCTAAACTAGAAAATCATTTTTTTCAGCCAATTGATTACAGTTAGCGTTTGGAAATATAATAAAAAAAAGAAAGGTAAGCGTGTTTGTACTTCCAGTTATGGTAGCCTAAAACAACAGTAAGATCGTTATTCCAGTTTGTAAAACATATACACACGTATATACATAGATATGAAAAAACACATATACACTTAATTTTTTTTTTCAACATATCGGTCGTCTCCCACCGAGGCAGGGCGACCCAAAAAGAAAGAAAATCCCCATAAAGAAAATACTTTCATCATCATTCAACACTTTTACCTCACTCATACATAATCACTGTGTTTGCAGAGGTGCTCAGATACGACAGTTTAGATGTCCCTCCAAACTGCCAATATCCCAAACCTCTCCTTTAAAGTGCAGGCATTGTACTTTCCATTTCCAGGACTCAAGTCCGGCTATATAAAAATAACCGGTTTCCCTGAATCCCTTCACAAAATATTACCCTGCTCACACTCCAACAGCTCGCCAGGCCCCAAAAATCATTCGTCTCCATTCACTCCTATCTAACACGCTCACACATAGTTGCTGGAAGTCCAAGCCCCTCGCCAACAAAACCTCCATTACTCCCTCCCGCCAACCTCTTCGAGGACGACCCCTACCCCACCTTCCTTCCCTCCAGATTTATACGCTCTCCAAGTTATTCTACTTTGATCCATTCTCTCTAAATGACCAAACCACCTCAATAACCCCTCTTCATCCTCTGAATAATACTTTTAGTAACTCCACACCTTCTCCTAATTTCCACTCTGTATAGTCCTTGTGGCTTAGCGCTTCTTTTTTATGATATAATAATAATAAATAATAATAATCCTAATTTCCACACTCAGAATTCTCTGCATAATATTTACACCACACCTCAGGCAAGACATCTGCACTGCCTCCAGACGCCTCTTCGCCGCAGCGTTTGCAACCCAAGCTTCACATCCATATAAGAGAATTGGTACCACTATTCTATCGTACATTCCCTTCTTTGCCTCCATGGATAACGTTTTTTTTTTGTCTCCACAGATACCTCAAAGAATCACTCACCGTTTTTCCTTCATCAATTCCATGGATAACGTCATCCTTCATAAACCATCCACTGACAAGTCAACTCACAAATATCTGAAAACATTTACTTCTTCAAATACTCCCTTTCTCCAATGTGATATCTAATTTTTCTTTATCTAAATCGTTTGATACCCTCATCACCTTATTCTTATCTATGTTCATTTTCAACTTTCTACCTTTGCATACCCTCCACTAACCTTTGCAACTTTTCTTTAGAATATCCCATACGCACAGTATCATCAGCTAAAAGTAACTGTGCCAACTCCCATTTCGTATTTGATTCCCTATAATTTAATCCCACCCTCTCCCCCAACACCCTACCATTTACTTCTTTTACAACTCCATCTATAAATATATTAGACAACCATGGTGACATTACACATCCCTGTCTAAGACCTACTTTTACCGGGAAGTAGTCTCCCTCTCTTCTACACACCCTAACCTGAGCCTCACTATCCTCATTAAAACTCTTTTCAGTATTTAGTAACTTACTAACCTATTTCATACATTTGCAACATCTGCACATCGCTCCCCTATCCACTGTATCACATGTTTCCTCTAAATCTATAAATGCAATGAAAACTTCCCTACTTTTATCTAAATACTGTTCACATATATGCTCTATGTAAACACTTGATCTACACATCCCTACCCACTCTAAAGCCTCCTTGCTAGTCTGCAATCCTACTCTCTGTATTACTATAATTCTTTCAGTTTTTTAACCCTACCGAACACTTTACCTGGTATACTCATTAAACTTATTCCCCAATAATATTTACAATCTCTCTTGTCCCCCTTCCCTTTATGTAAAGGAACTATACACGTTCTTTCCCAATCCCTAGGTTCCTTCCCCTCTTTCATACATTTATTATACAAAAATACCAACCACTCCAACACTGCTTTTAACATTTCTGTCATGATCCCATCAGTTTCAGCTGCTTTACCCCCTTTCATTCTACATAATGGCTCACGTACCTCCCCCACACTCCCATCCTGCTCTTCTTCACCCCTAAAAGATGGTTTGTCTCCCTGGCCAGTGCATAAAAATGTTGCCTCCCTTTCTTCATCGACATTTAATAAAAGTTCCCCAAGATATTCCTGCCATCTACCCAAATACTCCAGTTACCCATCTACTAACTCCCCTACTCAGTTAATAACTGACAAATCCAGTCGTTCCCTAGACTTTCTTAACTTGTTTATCTCACTCCAAGATTTTTTCTTATTTACAGCAAAATTTCTTGACAGTGCCTCTCCCCTCTATCATCTGCTCTCCTTTTGCACTCTCTCACCACTCTCTTCACCTTTCTTTTACTCTCCATATACTCTGCTCTTCTCATGGGCACTTCTGCTTTGTAAAAATCTCACATAAGCTAAACCTTTTTCTCTTTTACCACACCCTTTACTTCATCATTCCAACCAATCACCCCTCTTTCCTCCTGCCCCCACCCTCCTATAACCACAAACTTCTCCCCACATTTAAACTGATTTTTAAAAACTATCCCAACCCTCTTCAACCTTCCCCCCACATGAACTACCTTTCTGCCAATAGTTGCTTATATTCCCCCTAACCCCTCCTTCTTTTATACACTTTCGCCTCTTTTTTATTTTGCTGTTCCGTTTTCCTTTTGCCCTTTTCCCTTTTACTTAACGTAGCAAAAACAAATAATGATGCGACATATCACTGCCCTCTATAAACAGTACATCCTGAAGCCTCCCCATCAACCTTTTAACCCCAAACAAACAAAACAAAGTATTTTCTTTACCGCTGATCATATCTTGTAACTTTTTTCCTTTTTTTTCGTAAAAATGTATTACTTTTCCCAAACCTCTTTCTAAATAGTTAAATTTAAAACCCCCCTTTTTTCGTTTACCAGGGCCCCCCCAATTTCCCTATTACTCCCCTAAACATTTTTACCCACTTTATATTGAGATCCCCAACCACAAACCTCCCCCCTTTGGGTTCAAAACCCTCACGCATCTTTTCAAATTTCCCAAAATCCTCTCTTTTCTACATTTTCTTTCTTATCAGGGTATAAACATTACTATAACCCTTATTTTACACCTATAAACCTAGAATTTATACATTTAATTTCCCTTTTTCCTGCCATAATTATCCTTCAACATTATTAGTACCCTTCTTCAGCTCAACCCTGTTTGAAACCCCTCCAATCCATTTATTTTCTCCCACTGAAACTTTCCCACGCCCTTTAGCTTTGTTTTACTTTAAAACCAAACATCCGCTTCTCATTTATAACATCCACAATCATCTTTTCTTTTTGCACAACACCAGCACATTCAAACATCCCCCCTTTAACGGTTTCTTCTCTTTCCTTTCGTAACCCATACGTGAAAGGGGTTACTAAAACCCCCTTGTTCCCGGCATTTTAGTTTATTAACAAAAGCTTGGCTTAGGAGGAAAGATTTTTATTCCCTTTCCAATGGGTATGAAAAGAAAAACAATAAGAACAAGAAAATTTAAAATAAAACAAAGAAAACTCAGAGATGTGTATACATCAGTATGTGTAGTGTGACACTTTAAAAACTTTTTAAAATAATAAAGAGGGGAAAGTGTTAATGTTTGTGAAAAAACTGAAAGAGGTGAAATTTTTGGGGTTTGGGGGGACCCGGGCCCGGGGGGAAAGAACGACGTGTTTTTTTAATTTTTTTTATTTTTTATATAAAAAAAAATTAATATAAAAAAAAATAATATATTTATTATATTAAATATTTATATATAATATATATATAATAAATAATAAAATATTTTTAAAAATATGCAAAAAACAAAAAAATTTTTCCCCCCGAAAGAATAGAGAAATTCCAAGCGTTTTCGTGCTACTCAATTATCAAGGAACTATGAAAGTAAAGATCAAGGAAGCTAAAAAGGGGTCTGGCGGCCCCTCACTATCAGATCCACAACGGTTTTAAACACGTGACCGCGGCGAGCCAACTTGGAAAGGTCCTGGGACAAAATCACCCCACAAATATTCTACCAAAAAATAAGAAATTAAAAGTTATTTGTCCATGATTATTAAATTTTCCCCAAATTTTATTTAAATTTTAAATGGATTAATTTATTAAACAAGGAAATATTCATATTTTTGTCAAAACTGTTTTTTTTAACAAGATTCAATTTTAAAACCCCGTCGACCCTGGGGCTTGCTTATACTACTTTCTCAAATTTTTTAAAATCAAATTGGATGGGTTAAAACTCTTTAAAGAATAAAAAGAGCATTGGGAATCTTGCCAGTTCTAATGCTATATTTTTTGTTTAAACTTAGTCGAGATTTTTTACCAGTTTTACCGTAATAAACTTTTCGCAAATTTTACAAGGAAAACTTATAGACCATCCTCGCATTTGGGGGGAATTTTTATCAAAGTTTTTTTACTGTTCAAAATTTTTTAATAACTTTAATATTAAAAGTTTTAAGAGTAAAGGCTACAACCAATTTTTCATTAAGGGAAACCCAAAATATTTTTATTTGAATAAGGTGGTTGTCCTTTTTGGATTGTAAAAAATATTTCGGCAACTTTTTAAAAAAAATTTTCATTCATTTCTTGGGTATTTTAAATCTTTTCCTATTTCATAAATTTTTGGGTATTTCCCCATCTAAAAACGGGGCTACAAATTCGTAAAGCTCTCAGAAAAATTGATGAGAAAACAGACAGTTTTGACTCTATCTTGATGCGAGGAATAATAGTGGACATAGGAACAGTTATTAGTAGGTTTTCTGTAAATTTTAAATTTGAATTCATTATTACCCTTAATAATTAAAACATCTAGAAAAGGCAATGAGTTATTTTCTTCAAACTCAACAGTAAAGTTTATTGAATGGGCTAAGCTATTTAATTTTCCAAGGAAATGGTGTATATCTACATTTTTGGGCATAAGACACAAAATATCATCAACATATCTGAACCATTTAGCTCTATTAGGGAGGATTGTGTTAAGTAACCTTGTTTCAAAAAATTCCATGTATAGGTTACTAAGAACAGGTGAAAGAGGATTTCCCATTGCCATACCAAACTTCTGAGTGTAAAATTTATCATTAAATACAAATTTTGCATCAACAATGCAAGTTTAATAAGTTTAATGATAGTAGGAACTGGCAATGTAAATCATAGTTAACGAGTTCTTCAGATAAGAAACTTAATAAATCATCAACAGGAACTTTCGTAAACAAGGAAGTAACATCAAAACTAACCATGTTTAAAATCATTTAGGTCAGTCAAGGAGCTTAATTTATCAACCAAGTCTATGTTGTTTTTAACATTAAAGTTAGAAATTTTGCCAACAATAGGGCTCAAAATATCAACAAGCCATTTGGATAATTTATATGAAACTGACCCTATGGAGCTAATAATTGGTCTGACTGGATTCCCTGGTTTGTGGGGTTTTTATTAGTCCATACATGTAAGGCAAAGATGGATTAGTGGAAGTAAATTGTTTGACTAATTCATCTTTGCCTTTCAGTAGAAGTTTTATTTTTTTATTGAAATTGCTGTTAACGGTTTCTAGGGGATTTTTCCTAAGTTTAGAATAGGTTTCAGTATCATCTAAGAGATTATTCATTTTTTCTTGGTAATCATTTTCTTTCATAATTACTATTGCATTATTTTGTCTGCTTTAGTAAGGCACAAATTTTATTGTTATTTAAGTGTATCATAAGACTTAAAGAATCTTTGAGGGCAATTGGGAATTTTGGTTTTAAC
>NW_026475461.1:0-2500 GCF_026875155.1 Cherax quadricarinatus
AAACAAGGGTAGTGACGTGTACAGATACGGGGACTAGTGACATGTACAAGACAAAGGACTAGTGACATGTACAAGATCACAGGATGTGACAGTTACAGTTTCACAGGACTAGTGACAGTGTACAAGATCACAGGGCTAGTGACAGTGTTACAAGATCACAGGACTAGTGACAGTGTACAAGATCACAGGGCTAGTGACAGTGTACAAGATCACAGGAAATAGTGACAGTGTACAAGATCACAGGGCTAGTGACAGTGTACAAGATCACAGGACTTGTGACAGTGTACAAGATCACGGACTAGTGACAGTGTACAAGATCACAGGGCTAGTGACAGTGTACAAGATCACAGGACTAGTGAACAGTGTACAGAAGTACTGAGCAGACCAGTAATGTTGAGATGACTGGCCACCTCCAAAAACTATTTCTTCAAGATTAATGGACTGATTACACCCCTTTTTACTTCGCTACTAAACCTGCTACCTCTGTAGTTGACTGACGAATCCTACTGTGTAGGCGATACGAATACAGTGATGCAAAATAGTGATAAGGTATTTGAAATCTTGAGTAAATCCACATTTGCCTCAGTTGCACGAATGATGCGTTATCAGAGACTGTAACCTAGTATTGACCATTGTTTATTAGTGGTAATGAGATACTTGAATTTTCTCAAGACTGTGTCTCCGTATTGTGTAGATTAGCCATGTGAAGAAATTGTAATAGTATATATAAAATGATTGCCCACTGGGGTCTGATAAAAATCCATTGTGACCCTTGTAAATTTGCGCTGCCTCTAACAGGATGGGCAGGGAGTGTGCTATAACCTTGCCGATAAATTAGACACATGTACAACACTTGGGTATCTTTATTTATGAAACGTTTCGCCACACAGTGGCTTCATCAGTCCAATACAAAGAGGAATGATGATCACCATTCTTCTTTGTATATGACTGATGAAGACACTGTAGCGAAGCGTTACCTAAATAAAGATACCCAAAACTTGTACATATTTCTAATTTATGAACTTCTCGGTTCTCTGAACCATTTATTTACATATAATCTAGCCGCTCAGGTATCAGTGTTAAGGGGCATATCAGTCCCCCTGTTTTCTAATAATGTTATTTTTCCCCTATAATCCACCTTGTCCATAATTACTATCACATTTGCTTTGTCTGCTTTCGTAAGGTGAAGTCCAGGATCTTTCCTTAATTCATGGTATAACTTAACAAAATTTTGAATTAAGGAAGGTCCTAGACTTTATCTTACAACAGAAAGGACAAAGCAAATGCGATAGTAATTATAGACAAGGTAGATTATAGGGAAAAAATACACGATTTAGGAGACAGGGAAACTCACCGCGCCTTTAAAAACAGTGAATGAGGGCAACACCTCATTAGGGCGAAGTTATGGACTTCGTCATCGATTACTTGAGGGTTGTAATTTAGCGACTGTCCACTCAGTTGTACGAGAGACAGCTGCACTTGATCTTCAATCAGTCCCTATTTCCCTCTAGACAGCTGCTGCTGCTGTTTCCCTGTCCTGAAGACAGCACTGGAGCACCAAGTACTGTAGCTTCAACTTGTCTTTCGCTGAGACAAGGACAGGATCCCGGTCCATTTTCGCCTTGACCGGTGAGGTCGGGAAGCATCTAGCTGTCCCAGTGCACATTGAGGAGCGTGTACTGGGGTGCTGAAAGTTTATCTCTGCTGCATCCTCTCCCGACTTCTCTGGGCTTATGGAGAGTTCAGCTAGGTCATGAACTCTAGTTTAATATCTTTATTATGCACCCAATACCCATCCTGTGAGTGGTAGTCAAAACATTACAGCGGTACATAATGGCTCCAGGGACTGGGTCGCAGAGTTTGATAGCACATCAAGTTACAGTGGTAATGAAATATTTACATGTTTATATCTGGTTACAATCGTAATGCGTTATTTATGCAGACATGAATTCACAAAAATATTACAAAGTAGCGTATATGTGGTTGTGAATTATTGTTTACCTTATATTTCGGAGTAAGGTCTTAAAAACCCTCTGTGAAAATTGTAGGTGGTATTATTACCTGTTGTCTTGGAACCATCCAGTGCCGACACTAACGCGGGAATCATGAAGTTCGACATTTTAGACCCATCTGTCGACATGTCAGCTATATAATATCTCAATACGTTTACTTCCTAAATACTCCCTCAAATCCAGTATCTCGCATTTCAATGCTTAAACTTTGTTATTTTTTTACATTCATTTTTAAATTTCCCTTTATACACCTACCAAAAATCGTCCTGTAATTTTTCATCAGAATCTCCCAAAAGAGCTGTCATCGGCAAAGAACATCTACTTTGTATCAGATTCTTTGTTTTTGTTTCACCATCCTCTCCCTATGTGAGTGTATATATATTATATATATATATATTATATATATATATAATATATTTATATATATATATTATATATTAATATTTTAAAATATATAGCATGCAAATAGTATGTTAGAAATTTATTTG
>NW_026475461.1:7500-10610 GCF_026875155.1 Cherax quadricarinatus
TTTCATCTGACAGCAAATAGAAATGCGGGTGTTAATCGACTGCTGTGGGTCGCAGCCTGGGGAAGAGAACCTGAGAGCCACAACAGACATAAGCCACACTACATGACTTGCCCCCCGGGTTATTAATCCTCCAGTGATTAAACACGTGAAGAAAGCCTTCCTCAACTTTATTCAAACTCTATTTGCACGTTTCGCCCTTTGGCACAATTCCAGAGCTCTTCTTTTCCTGTTTTTTAAACATTTAAGACGACAGGTAAACTTAACTTCTCTGACCTTCAGTACACACTTAGCTGTTTTTTTTTTTTTTTTTTTTTGGCGGTAATATTTCTCGCCCGACTGAGAGACCTGGTATGAGACTGAGATGCCAGGGATGAGGTAAGGGTGGAGGGGAATGATCCCCAAAACCATTGACAGTTGACCTCTGATGTTTTTTGTGCCGATTTCCAGTCTTCATGCGTACCATCTCTTCATCCCTTTTGACCTCCAGTTCTTCAAGAGTCGTCTGTGGAGTTAATAATATTAATAATAATAATAATAATAATAATAATAATAATAATAATGTGTGTTTGTCGCAGGTTAACGTGTTTCTTGCGAGTTGTTGGTAAATGTGTGTTTGTTGCAGGGTGTTGGTAACAGTGTGTCTGTTACAGGTTGTTGGTAACAGTGTGTCTTTTAAACGGGTTGTGGTAACAGTGTGTCTGTTACAGGTTGTTGGTAACAGTGTGTCTGTTACAGGTTTGTTGGTAACAGTGTGTCTTTTAAACGGGTTGTTGGTAATAGTGTGTCTGTTACAGGTTGTTGGTAACAGTGTGTTTGTTACAGGTTGTTGGTAACAGTGTGTTTGTTACAGGTTGCATCCTGGCGGAGCTGTACACAGGCTACCCACTCTTCCCCGGAGAGAACGAGGTGGAGCAGCTGGCCTGCATCATGGAGGTCCTCTCACTGCCCCACCCCACCTCCTCATTGCTGCCTCCAGGCGCAGGCTCTTCTTCGGTACGTCACTAAGACACTGCGCTCTCTGTCTTCAAATTGGGTAAATTTAGTTTTAGAGTGGACGTGGGGAAAGGGCTTGGCAGTTTGTGTTGTAGGTGAGTGGAATAAATTCCAGGTAGCCTCAATTAGGTAAAAAAACTTTGAGTGCTTTAAATATAGGTCGAATGGGTCTGAGATAGGCCTTTTGGCATTGGCCAATAGGCCTATAATATTTCCTTGGCAATTAGTGAGAGTTGATTCTCGGGCTTTAAATTTGTATATCTTACACACCTTACAAAACCTGTTTATTCCACGGAATAAATAGTTATTTCTTGTGCAAAATTGTTTTTTCTGGGAGATATTAGCAAAAATAATATCTTTATTTTGGCTGGAATACTGTTGAGGGTCATTGAAGGTTATCAATTGAATCAGCCCCACGGACGAGCCTAATCAATCACAGCGAGTGTAAACACGGTCCCCACCTCAGTTTCTGCTAATAAAGGAATAAATTAAGTTTGTTTAAAGGTAGGTTACTGTAGGCTTTCTCCCTGTTTCACAATATACAACTGTCTCATGGGAGAACGTGAGACAGTGGTAGATATTTCGTCTATAGATAGACTTCTTCAGTCAGTACACAAGGAGTTCAACTAGCAAATTTATGTTGAAAATAGTAAAAAAATACTGACAAGTTGATGATTAAGACACATATTCAATAATTGGATGTATTTATTGTTGAAATTTTTCGCCTACGCAGTAGGCTTCTTACAGTTAAATATAGAGGCAGCAGGTGTAGTAGTGAAATGAAGATGTTATCAGTCCATAGAAAATAGTATTTGAGGTGGTCAGTCCCCAGCCTGGAGAAGAGTTCAGCTTCACAGTCTGGAACACAATATTTATACCAGTGCAGTGAGGTGAGTGGCCGGTCCAGTGCTTCCATTTCGCAATTCATCTCACAGAGTGACCTCGCTGACCCGGCCATGCAATGGCTACACTGGTATAAATTTGCTTGTTGTACATCACTGTATATTGACTGAAGAAGCCTGTCTTCAGGCGAGATATGTCAATCCTCTTCTGCAAGTTTACCTTTTTTCACCATAAGTTTGCTTTGCCTCATGTTTCTATTTATGGCAAAATATTGATCATAAACTAAAAAAATCACCAAAATTCGCCGTGGAGTAATATGCAGTTATTACCCTTTTTCTTTATTTAGCAAAAATTGTATATATCAGCAGTGTGCAACTATATTCCGTGACAAAAGTTACGCAGTGGGAAAAATAAGCCAGAACTGAGAGGCTTCAGCGGACATAGAATATATCGTCAAGTAAGTTTATTCAGGTATACACAAATACAGTTACATACAATTATTATATATTGCAGCATATGTGTGAGAACCTAGGAAAAACTCGAAAAAGTCAAAGTGACTTATTTCCACTGGGTCCTTGAACCATTAAAAGGTCACTGCTACGGCAGCTTCAATGGTCTCGGTCAGGCAGAGCTGGAGTTACTATTACATGGGAATTACCAAGCGCATTCAGCATGAAAATGTGTGGAAGCTCATTACAACCAGACTTGGCTGAGAACTAAGGGATAGATCAAGAACAAAAAGGGACAAAACCTTAAATGGAACTATGTCTTCAACTGTATATAAAATGTCTTTTTCCACATCTTATCAGTATCGCCATATTATTTCTCCACACAATATACAAATAACAAAGCACATAGGAGAAATAAATTTATAACGACGTTCTAGGTACGACTTGGAACATTAACTGTGACCAGTTTTCGGTCGTCATAACTTTCTCCTATATGCGGGTTTTCTTTGTATTAACCAAGGATGTTCAAAATGAGGGAAAATTATATTAACTTGCAATGTATGGCGTTTATCAGAAATAATCTGCAATAACTAATTCATTGGGAAATGTACTGATGTGCAATTTCCATGCTGTAATATTCCATTGATGATCGCTATTGCCTACAAATTTTTATATATAATTTATCAGATTTTTGTACACTTGGTGCCCTAATGAGTTAAACTGATGTAGCGGGTATAGCAGTGGCCCGGTGGGTACAATAGTGGATAAAACAGTGGCCTGGTGGGTACAGTATGGAACAAAAGTGGCCCGGTGGGGACAGTGGAA
>NW_026475465.1:0-14628 GCF_026875155.1 Cherax quadricarinatus
AATTTTATTTTATATTTTTTATATATATAATATACCCTTAATGCTGATGAAGATCTTTACCTTTGTAAAAGTCGACTTATTTAAATTTTAAAACATTCTTTTTTAACTAAATTTAGCTATATAACGAAACTTTTGAATTAAGATTTTATCAAGAAAATTGTAATAAACTGCAGCATGAGACAGTTGCAATACGGCAACAGAAACTTTGGCTTTAATTATCAAAATCACACACCTTGATAACAGTTATGAGTGACTTGTAATAAGCTTAACCTACTGCAGCAGGAATGCTAAGAAAGCTGTCGTCTCGTCTGCTACATTAGAAGCTCACCAACCAGACTGCTGCACACGCATACACTGACTTTATATATTATTAGAACTGTGTTTGTTTTATAAAGCCTAAGTAGATTTAGGCTTTAGTTTAATTTGCACAAAATATAAATAACTAAATATGTACACAATTAGTCTGTCTCACGGAATACAAAATAGGAGTCAACGCTGACGCATCGAAACAACGATCTCCCACATGAGACGAAAGTGTACATCAGCTACCCAGTAGTTGAGACAGTCATTCATTCTCATGCTATAGCAGATTTGAGAGCATTTTGGAAAATAGAATAGTAATTAATGCTACTCCCGTTGCTACCACCTTCATTAACACTGAAAAAGATTCTCCACTGAGGTTTTCCTGGTCTTCTCCGATCAAACTCTTTCACCAATAACACCCTGGCCTAGCTGGCAAAGCCCTCGCTTCAAACACGGAAAGCCCGGGCACGATTTCCGACGAGGCAGAAACATTTCGACGTGTTTCCTTACATCTATTGTCCTGTTCACCTAAAAGCAAGTAGGTACCTGGGTGTTAGTCGACTGGTATAAGTCGCATCTTGGGGGACAAGCTAGAGGACCCCAATGGAAATAAGACAAACAGTCCTTGATGACGTACTGCTTTTCTTGGGTTATCCTGGGCGGATAACCCTCCGGGGTTAAAAATCCGAACGAAATCCAATCTTATCTTATTTACAGCACTTCAGTCAACACCACTCTTGTCAACACGACCACTATCGTCACTACTCTAGTAAGCTGCTTCGGGCTTGCTGGACCAGAAGCAAAGGTGTAAAATATTTTTCCTTTTAAGTATGACAACTGAAATTCATGTAACTTTTATGAGTAGTAACTTATGTAAATCTGGTTTGTGGAGATCATTCTCTGAGTTTTCTTATTATGACTGTGTCGAGGTCAACGAATGTCAGTTCCATTCCAGTCAGGAAATCCAACCCGAGGAGTAAGTCCTCATGCCAGTCGTGCAGGAGGATGTCTATTAGTTTTGTAGTTCCGCTGAGGGTGATTGGTGCATTTTCGATTTTATATTTAATTTGTGTATTTATGTTCCCATTGCTTCCGGGATTGATGATTGTGATAGGGTCCATCTCCTGAACCTTGATATTCAGATGGTTCTGAAGTTTTGGGTTCATGGTCGAACAGATGCTTCCAGAATCAATGATGGCTTTAACTACATTCTGTCCCACCTTGCACATCATTGTTGGACTTGGTCCCATGAAGATGTTTAAGTAACATGGGACGAACTACTAGTGTGGGGGCGGGTGTTTGACATTCTGATAGAGCAATGGTAATTGTGGAGTACATCCATACCTAGGAGAAGTGGCGTGCACTCAGAGACAAACATTGTGGAATGAATAACCACGTTACCATGGCACACGAGAGGTGCATCCAGGAGTCCTATCAAGGATGGCTTGTAATCCTTGGCGTCTTCTTCAGACAATATACCAATCCTGTTAACCAATCCACAATCCACGACAGTTTGAAGTGAAACCTGGGTAGTATCAGATCCAGAGTCCACTATGAAGGATACATACTTGTTTCCAAGTTTACACTGAAGTTTCAGTAAATCACTGTCTTTATCCTTCACCAGCAACAGTTCTTTGGGGAATTTCATTTTGAAGGTTGGGCGAGGGATTCGAACCCTCGTCTAAATTGGCAGGTGAGACGCTTTACCGACTCGGCCAGGGGGAGTATACAAGAAAAGAAGAAAAAATTGTATTTATTGTTCTATACTCCGTCAGGAATACCATCTGTAACCTAAATGAACTCCTTCCCTCGGCCCAGGAGCTTTAGCAGTTGATCTATGCTTGTCCCCTTCTTTTCCTCTTTCTCCTCTTCCAATGCTTCCTGTTCTTCCTCCACCTCCTCCTCGTTTTTTACTTTCTTCATCTCTTTTCCCTCTTCTCCTCCCACTAATCATCCTCCTTGACAGCATCATCTTCCCTCTCATCCGCCTCTTCCTCAGTGTCGTTGCCTTCCTTTCCTCCTCCTCCTCCTCCTACTCTTTCGTATCTTCTTTCTCCTCTTTCTCCTACTCCATCGTATCTACTTCCTCCTCCTCCTACTTTATCGTATCTACTTCCTCCTCCTCCTATTCCATCGTATCTACTTCATTCTCCTCCTCCTCCTTCGTATCTACTTCCTTCGCCTCATCATCGTCGACGTTTTCGTCCTCTTCATCTTCCTTTTTGTCTTCCATCATCATCATCTCTTTCTCTTCCCCTTCTGCCTAGTTCTCCTTCACCTTATCTATTCCTTCTCTTCCTCCTTTCATTGTTCATCCTCTTTTCCTCACCTTTTTATTTCTTTACCTCTTGTTTTTTTCTCCTCTTTTTCCCAATCTTCTTCCCACTGCGCGTGAGAGTAAAGCTTAGTGTGAGAGTAAAGCTTAGTGTGAGTGTAAAGCTTAGTGTGAGAGTAAGGCTTAGTGTGAGAGTAAGGCTTAGTGTATATGGATCATGCCTCCATTAAATCACCGTCGTGCCTATTAAGTCGAACTTACCGAATAGTCCATCTCCCATATGAGACAAAAGTGCAGTAATTAATGCTAGAGAAATATATAGTGTTAAAGATAAGATGAGAGAATTTCATCCTTTGTTGACAAATTGTGTTAAAAATGTGTTAGTGAACAGGTTATGGAAGCTCTGTTATACCTTAGAAGCATAGAAAGAAATTAAGGTTAGAGTGAACCTACATGTGGATATATTATAATCTGTTCTAGGAAGGATTTGGGTACATGGAGGTATATGATAAGGAAATCATTGCTCTGTCTCTCACTCTCTATCACACACTTTCTCTCACTCGTTCTCTCTGTCAATAACTTTTTCTCTCAAGAGCTTTATTTTTTATTTACATTTTGCTTAAATCCTGGTCTAATATTGTAAAATTACACATTAATTTAAGTAATTATCACAGCATTGTTTCTAACTTTATTTAATGTTAAGTAAATAGTTACATTTTATAGTTTATGAAAGAACAGATCTTCGTATATCCACTCTGGGATTTACCAGTCTTTTTATAGCGTAATGTTGAGGGCAAAATTGGAAACTATGAATGTGCAAAGAAGAAGAATAATTCTTGTTTTTCTGTTTAAGCCAATTAATATACATTTCTTCCTAAAATTCATTTTGCCTCCATCCATTCACCTGCGATTCCAGTAGTAGTGATCAGAGAGACAAATGGCCAGAGGACTTTTTTTTTTTTTAAATACCATATGTCTCAAGACATTTTATTGATGTGGTAATTTTTTTATTTTTAAAGATGAAAAGTTGTGTTGTAGTATCCTGGAATTTTTATTGAAAAAATTGTCGGACGTTTCTCACATTTTATGGAAAGTAATAATAATGTATTATCCTGAGAAGACGCAAAAGTCCCTGGAACGTAACAGTTATTTTTAGATTTCATGCATGTGGGAAATTAATATAATTAGGCTAGGGCCCAAAATAACCAAGAAGAAAGCTAAAGATTGTGGATTTTTTCAATGTGATGATTAACAGTAATTGTGTTTACAACGCGGTTTTAATTTATCCGTTTGTTTTACTCTACATTTATTCTGTAAAGTATTGGATGTTGTTAACCCAACTTGTGTAAAAGTTCTTCCTATTGTATGATTGCTTAACACAACTTTGTCAATAAGTTCTTTACTATTGTATGATTGTGAACCAATTGTGTAAAAAATTTCTTACTATTGCTATGATTGTTAACCCCAACTTGTGTAAAGTTCTGACTATGATATGATTGTTAACCCATCTTGTGTAAAAAGTTCTTACTATTGTTTGATTGTTAAACCAAATCTTGTGTAATAAGTTATTAATTTGTATGATTGTTACCCAACTTGTGTAAAAAGTTCTTTCTATTGTATGATTGTTAACCCAACATGTGTAATAAGTTCTTACTTTGTATGAGTGTTTTAACCCAACTTGTGTAATAAAGTCTTCTATTGTATGATGGTTAAACCCAATTGTGTAAATAAGTTCTTTACTATTGTAGATTGGTTACCCAATTGTGTAATAATAAGTTCTTACTATGTATGATTGTTACCCAACTTGTGTAATAAGTTCTTAACTATTGTATGATTGTTAACCCAAATTGTGTAATTAGTTCTCTTTCTATTGTTATGATTGTTAACCCACTTGTGTAAAAAGTTCTTACTATTGTATTTTGTTAACCAAACTTGTGATAATAAGTTCTTACTATTGTATGATTGTAACCCAAATTGTGTAATTTCTTACTTTTTGTATGATTGTTATCCCAAACTGTAGTTATAAGTTCTTACTATTTGTCAAGTTAAATTTCTTATCACTTCGTTACATTTAAATTAAATTAATTTAACATAACCCTGATTTGAAGGAAGGAAATGATGAGTAAATATTAGAGGCAGAGAGTTAAAAGATAGAAAAAAAAGATTAGAGAGAGAGAGAGGAAAAGAGAGAAAAAGAGAGAAAAAGAGGAGAAAAAAGAAAAAGAGGGACGAGAGAGATGAGAGAGAGAGAGGAGAGAGAGAGAGGAGTAGAGAGAAGATGAGAGAGCAAGAAGGGAGAGAGAGAGAGATGAGAGGAGAGGAGAGAGAGAGAGTGAGAGAGAAAGAGAGAAAGAGAGGGAAGGGGAGGGAGAAAAAGATGAGAGAAAGGGGGGAAAAGAGAGAAAAAAAAAAAGACAAGTGAGAAGCGGAAAAAGAGAGGAGAGAAAATGAGAGAAAAAAGAGAAAAGAGCATTAAAAAAAGAGAGGAAAAGAGAGAGTGAAGAGAGAGAAGAGAAGAGGAGGGATGAGAGAGAGAGAGAGAGAGGAGAGAGAGAGGAGAGCGAGAGAAAGAAAAAGAGAGAAGAGAGAATAGAGAAGGAGGAAAGAGAGAGAAAGATGATGAGGAAGAGAAAGAGAAAGAAAAGAAGAAAAGAGTTGAGAAAGAGAAAGAGAGAGAGAGAGAGAGAAGATGAGAAGGAGAGGAGAGAGAGAGAGAGAGAGCTGAGATTGGAGAGAGTGAGAGGAGGAGAGAGACGAGAGAGAGTGAGAAGAGATGAGAGAGGGATCGAGGGAGAGAGAGAGAGAGAGAGGAAACTTGGGATCCTTAAACCTTGTAAACCCTGTTGTTAAAAAAAAAAGAGAGAAAAGAAAGAGAAAGAGAGAGGAGGCTTGGCTATGCCAAGTAGGGTTGCTGTACAGATTCTGTACGATGGCCACAAGTACGCTCACACCTTGAGTATGCTAACTTTCTTGCATTTGCCTCCCACACCCTTCATCTGCGACTGCTTGACAGAGTGGAACAGAGCAAGACAGTCTCATCTCTCGCTGGACCATCCTGGATAATCTGTCATTTCATCAGAGCCTTCACACAGGAGGGATAGTGGGTGGCCTTACTGTTCTGTACAAGGCCAATATTGTCAAAGTCCACACTTGGATCTCACTTCGAGGACAGCTTGAAGAAAGCTCTATACACAAGGACGGGCAGAAATCAGCACTTCACTCGGGCTATACCCTTCTCCAGAACTCTTTTCATCTGTATAATAAAAGTTGGTAGAATTACCTACAATTGTAAAGTTTTAAAAGGACACAAGTGCAACTAATGTGCATTGATTGTGGCAAAAACGTTTCGCTCTCAGGAGCTTTATCAAGCCATTAGTCCCAAACAATAATGGACACACAGAGGTATATAAAGGTCTGAGTGAGGGGCAATACCTAGTGAGGTACATTTCGATGTTCACTAGTGGTGGTTGTAGTAGTAGTAGTAGTAGTAGTAAAAACAGAAATAATACAATATGGAAGGAATTTAATCGTACGATAAAAAAATATAAAAGCTATTACGGGGAACAAAAAAAATGGGTTTGGAAAAATATAGACGGGAAAAGGGGCAGGTTTTTTTCAGTTCACTCTCTGTAATGTGCTTTGTTAGTAAAACAGGGGGGAACTATGTGATGGAGGGTTTACTGTTTTCGGGGGATTTTTGCTAAGATTCGGGATGGTGAAGCTCCGTTGTTTTGTTTATTGTATTAAAAACAGCGCAGTGCTGATTCAAGGCACTTGCGTCTGTGGAAAATTTGTTTCTTTTTCACTAATTGAGCGTCTCTGAATTTCTGAATGATTGGTGGTTTTTTGGGTGTTGTACCGGGGTTGTTTAAAAGTTGTCGTTCCTACATGGTAAATGTGTTCATTGAGGGGGTGTAGGTTTCTTGCTGTTTATTCGTAGTCTTGTACAGCCCCACGGGGGTATAGTGTAAACCCTGCTTTTGACTGGTTCGTGGTGCGGGGGTTTTTTGTCCTGGTTAGACCCTTTTAAATAAGGGGTTTAGAAGCGATGGCGACTCGGTGTTAGCTTGTGAAGTACTTTTGAGTTTTTTAGTACAACCTGGCTTTTGGGGGGAGAATTAAAACTTTTTGGAGGGGGTGTTGATGCCGGAGAATTTTGAGATCTGAAAGATCTTTTTTTGCAGTCTTTGAGAAAAAAGAAGGAAATTTGTACTCAGGGAATGTTGGTGAATGTAAGTGCATTCCCGTCAAAAAACTGGCTACAAATTCAGTATGTTTAGGAAAAACCCGATGTTGATGCCTCTTTTGGTTTTGGTATCTTGACGGGAATGAAGGGTGAGTATTTTTTTTGGGGGGTTTCCCAAAAATTGAAATCTTGGTTGTTGTTATTTTGTAAATGGGGACGTCGAGGAAAGGTTGCTTGTCATTGGACTCTTTTCTAGTAAACACAAAAAGGGTACCTACTGTATTGCCCCTCCTCAGACCCTTTAATCCCCTCTGTGTCCATGATTGTTTGTAATGGCTTGATAAAGCTCCGGGAAAGGGGAAAACGTTCCACAAAAAATTCACATTAGTTGCACTTGTGCCTTTTACTTTACATCATTTATCGAATCATTTATCCCCAGATGACTCGAGTATGGAACACATTCGTACTCATTAGATGTCATCGAGATAAAGTCAGTTATTAAATGAAAATGGGCCCCACAATGGTTCCAACTTCTCCTTTTCCCTAATTGTATGTTCATAACAAAAAATGCTTTAAAATGAGTTAGTGGGGTAACAGTTTAGCTTGCCAATAAGTTAGGAACCCTTAAACTGTAAATAATTTTTCAATAAGCTGGGGACCCTTTAAACCCAAATTTGTAAAACCCTGTGTAAAAGAGAGAGAGAGAGAGAGAGAGGGGGAGAGAGAAGAGAGGGGAGAAGAGGAGAGGGGAGAGAGAGAGAGGGGGGGGGTTTAAAATTAGCCCCAGTGAAATAATGGAGAGGAAAAGAGAGTAAAGTGATAGAAAAAGGAAAGGGGAAAAAAGAAAAGAGGCAAAGATAGAGAGGGAGATAAAGTGCGTGGGGGGTGGGGGAAAAGAGTAAATGGGGAAAAGTCTTTTTTAATCAAAATGAAGTAGAGTAAAAAGAAATAAAATTAATAACAATTGGGTGGTGAGGATATGGGGCTGTTGACTGAGGGGAACAAGCTACGGTGATTCACAGTGCGGGAAAGGAACGCTGGATTTTATCTGAAGTGATCAAAAATAGTAAAAGATGCTTTTTCCCCTTCCTTAAGGAAAGTGCCCTGCCTAATGGTTTTGGGGCATTGGCTTAAGCCCGGTGAGAGAGTTGGACCTTCCTCGCAGGGGCCAGGGGGCCTGCGCAGGCCCCTTTCTTTCTTATATTCTTTTTTGGACAAAAAGAGTTTCTTTAAGAATGAGAAACTGATGCAACTGTATTAATACTTTAGGGGAAGAAGACGACTGTCCTTAAGGAATACAGAACCAAAAGAATTTTTGATGACCATTAAAAAATTCATATGATCAGTTAAATGAACATTTGTTAGCATTTTGGAAATCAAGAAAGCTGTAAGGGATTGTTTATGGGTATTCTATATGCCCTGAGAATCTATGTTTTGAGGTACTTTTCCCTTTTCAGTGCTGTCAATAGCTTGGGTAGCTACGACGGTCAACTGGGGTTTGTTCCCCATTTTTCTTTGACCTTCCTATCAACCACTCGCCTATAATCAGCATATCTCGCCTTCCAGCCCGCCATTTGCTTCTCTCTGAAAACACGCCTTCACCTTTCCCACCAACCACTGCTTTTCCCCTCATGAATGATTCTACTTTCAACAGTCAAGCCCCTTTAATTACGTCAGCCCGCGTTCCTGGGACGCAGGCGAGGTCATCAAATATACGCTTGGGAAAATATAGGGTCTGGTCCCAAATTTTACGCAGAAAACGCTCCCTACAAAAACAAGAACAAACAATAGTGAACCCTGCCAGGTTCAAACCTGGGGTTTTTCTGATCCCCACTCAGAGCGTTTCCTTTGCGCCCCAAGGCAGTTTATATATAAAAATATCCCCCGTGAAAAGGGAAAAAAGAGGTTTTTAGAAACTACACCAAAATCTTCAAGGAAATTTCCCCTGGGGGATGTGTGTTAGTACGTTAAAGGGTTAGGTCTTTCTTTAGTTTTTTTTTTGGTAATTTTATGTAAATTTTAATTTTTGCATTTTCTGTGATTTTTTCATATATTTATTTGTGCCTAATAAGACGTTCTTGCAAATAGGTTAAACCATAAAATTGTTTTCCAAAAAAAATTTTGGGTTTTGGTATGTGTTAGGTGCGTATTTGTTAGTGTTTTCGCACCTCTTTTTAAAGCTTTTTTTTGGTTCCCTTTTCTACTTTTTATTGTGAGGTCGTTCCATGTCCGACTGCTTTTAGAGCTGAAAAAATATGAACTTTTTTTTATGGCATTTTTTGTTTTAATTTCCAGCTTGCCCCTTTATGTTTGTGTTTCCCTCTCTCAAAAAGCCTGTCCCTGTCCAGTTGCTATGGATTTTTTTAAATTTTTTATATTTTTTCCTCCTAGTCCTTTTTTCCATGCAAGGTTGGTCTCCATAACCTCTTTTCCATTTGAAACACCCCTTTGCTCCCGGGGTTGGTTTGTTACATACCTCAGCATTCCTTCAATTTTTAACATTGCTTCCTTTCCGGGGCAAATACTCCAAAGGGGGAAAAACAACATGTTATATATCGTGAATGATTTCTTTTTTAGAGTTTTTAAAAACTAGTCTGAAAAAGCTTCATGCTTTACTGTAGCGTTATTTGGTTGGTGAGGCTCAGGCAATCTACCCCCTGTTCCTTTTTCTTGAGAGAGATTTTCAGCCTCTATCCCTCGGGCCTATAATCCATCCTTGTAAAATTTCTTCTCTAGTCTTAGTGACCATTTTTAGTTAAAACTTTTTTTTATTGCTCTTGCCTCTTATTCAGTGCCTTAACTTCGAACTGTTAATTAGCCGACTCCTGCTGTTAATTTGCCTTTGTGCTGTTCGCACTCCTTAAAATATTACAAATCTTTTGCAACATCTCTTAAATTCCTTTTTAAAAACGATATCTTTCTATTTCTTTACCTACGAAATTTTACTTTTTTAACCCAAAAGGGGGAAAATCCCTATCTAAAAAATTTTAAATACTAAATAATGAGATTTTTTAGCAAAATGACTGCCATATAATCACAAGAGAAAGGGAAATATAAAACAGATGTACATTAAAATGCTACGAATAGATTTAAAGATGGCGTGGGAGCGGCTGCTGGAAGGGATTGACTCATCTCCCCCACCCTTACCCCCAATGCTACCTGTTCTCTCTCAGTTATGATATTAATTGCTTCCTGTTCTGTTTTTCAGTAATTTAGACTGGAATAGGGGGGGAGAAAAATAAGGGTGATGTGAAGAGACTAAGGTAAGGGAAAATGCTAGGGGGGGAGAGAGTTTGTATGTGAAAAAGGGAGAGGAAGAAAAAGGGAAAGGGAAAATAGATCAAATTAAATTTTTTTTATTTTTAAAATGTTTTTTTAATACGTGTCGGCCTTTTTGGCCGGGGACGTTTTCTTTCTCTCTCTTTTTGTAAAATTTATTAGTTCGAAAACCCCGCGTTTGACAAAATTTTTTTTTTCCCCCTTTTTTTTTCTGTGTTTTTAGTATAATTAGTACCTACATATTGGTGATATTTTTTAAATTAAAGACCCACTTGGTTTAGGTTTCCCTTTAAAAAATAAAATTTTAAATTTATAAAAATGTGTTGTATGTTACTCCCTGTTGGGTTGAGGGAGAGTCGAAGTCATGGCCCTGTGTGGTGTGTGGGTGTGGGTGGGTGTGTGTGTGTGTGTTGTGGTGTGGGTGTGTGTGTGTGTGAGCAGCTGATATAAACAGAAAATTGTGTTTGGCGAGTTACAAATCAGTAAGTAAAGCTTCTTAAAATCACTCATGACATTATCATGGTGTGTGGTTTTGTAATTTTAAAAACCAAAATTTCTGCTGCAGTATGCAATGTCAATATGCTGCTATATAAAGTTTTCATGGTAAAAGTACAAAAAAAGGGTTATAAAGCCTGGTCACAGACCGGGCCCCCGGGGGCGTTGACCCCCGGGAAACTTCTCCAGGTAAAATCCAGGTAAGTTTGGTTAGGAAAAGGGAAGGGTTTATATATAAATAAGAAATTTTTTGACAAGGGTAAAAATTATTTCCGTGGATCAAGAGCTCTTTATCAACAACAAGACAACTGCCAAAATGAAGCGGGGAGTAATGCCTCCACATTAAAAATTTACCCTGTTTAAAGCATAGGAATAAAAAGCGGGTGGGCCAACTGATCCATGTAGAGGCCTACTGACCCAGCAAGGATGGGGCCTAATGTCCAGCAGAGGGGGTCTTTCAAATGATCCACACACAGTGCAGACACCGATTTAAACAAAATCAAATTCATATATAAAATTTATTCCCATTTTCCTTTTCAAAAAGATTTTTTTGATATGATAGCAGTTTCTCCCAAGGTAGGGGGGGGGAAAAGGGAAAGGGAAAAGTAACTTTTGAACTCCATTAAGTTAGACAACGATTACATTGCAATATTTTTTTCTTTTGCCAAAGTCATGGGAATTTTAATTTCGTCCCGGTTTATACATTTGAAAGATGTATTTATTTCAGAAATATAAAATTTTAAATATTTCTTTTACAAATGTCAAAACAAAAATTATTTGTATACAAGCGGAAAAACAATCACATGAAATCTTTCAAAAAACATAAATAAAACAATAGAAAAATTTAAAACCCTTTGTTCGTTAACAATTACATTAATCTCCAATTGATTAAAACCCAAAAAAAAAAAACCACAAAAATTTGGATTTCTCCGGTTATTCTCAGCCACTAGCCTTAAAATATAATTTTCCATGCATAAAATTTAATTTTAAATGTTATTTCCAGCCCTTTTGTTGCTTCTCAGGAAATTTTTTTTTTTGGGGGAAAAATCGTACAATTTTCTATACAATCTACGGATCCCAAAACCAGTTTTCGTTAAAAAAGATTCGGTAAAAAAATTTAGTGGATAGATGTCTTGAGAGTTTTATGAAATACAACTTTAATTTTTCGCCATTCCACGCTGCACCCCGCCCTCGGATCTTTCTCTAATATCCCGCTACTCCCCCTGAGGGATGGTAAGGCAGTGAAAGGGAAAACGAACATGGACTCGCAGTTGAATGGATGGAGACAAGATGAATTTTGGGTGGGGAATATATTAACAATTTATATTGAACTTAGGCTAATAATTTGAATATCAAGAGACGCAGCCCGAGGTGACAGTACGCCTTTCCCCTCACTGAGGTCTGGAAACGTTCCAAAAAACTGAAAAAGGGAAATTTCCCCTTTTTTTTGGACATCATTTTTTCCCAGTTTTCCCCTCAAATTTTCATTTTTAAAAAAAAACTGGTAAATTCCAGATGGATATACGAAGACTGTTCTTTCTAGAATAAAAATATTAATATTTTTATTGCACCTCAATAAAGTTGAAAATAATGTGTGGTAAATTTAAAGCTTAAGCAAATTAGTGGGAATTTTTCAAAATTTTCCCGGATTGGAGCAAAAATTGAATAAAAAAAAAAAACTCACGTGGAAAAACTTGAAAAAAAAAAATTAAAAAAAAAGAAAGTGAAGGAAAAAAGCGTTCTTATCAAACTTTACATACACATTTCCCCTTTCCAGAACAAAATTAATTAAACAAATAGGTTAACTCTAACCTTTAATTCCTTTAGGTTCTCAGAGGTATAAAAATGGTATCCATAACCTGTTAACCAAGATTTTTAAAATTTTTCCCCAAATAACGAGAAAAAAATTTTCTCTTCTCTCTTCACACTACGTGGACCCCCGGGTTTCGAATTTTTTCACTCCATAAGTATGTTCAGGTGCCAGTCTGACCGAATTTAAATTTCCCCAAAAGGGAAAATTGTGAAATAGATTATTCCTTTTAACCCCCAAAAAAACACGACAAAGCACTTTAAATACACTTACATAATTGGTGCATTCGGGGGTAATGTTTTGCGGGGGTCCATGTAATATTTCTCTTTTAAAATTTTTTTCTCTTCTGTTTCCCAAAAAGGTTGTCAAATCTGCTATAGCATGAGAATGTGCACTGTTTCTTCGAACCCTCCAGCGTTCACCCGTATTTTTTTTTCCCGTGACTCAGCCTAATAGTTGTACGTATTTAGTTATTGATATTTTATGCAAATTAGACTAAGGTCTACCTCTAGTTAGGCTTCACGTAAAAAAGAGAAGTTATAATCAATTATGTTTCCCTCTCTTTTTCACACGCTTTAGTTGGCATTCACACACTTTATATTCACACACTATACATTACACTCGCACCGTCTACCCTTACACACGCTGGGTTTAATCATCCAGGGTTTATCCTGAGTACTTCAGTATTGATAAGTAAGATACTCGTCTAACTGTCAGGTATCTTTATTACGAAACATTTCTCCTACACAAGATCACTGATGCTGCCTCCTCTGTATTACACAGAAGAAGTCTATCAGCACTGTCTTCTTGCACATCTATTGTCATGTGAGGTAGATATATTTCGGAATAAAGATATTTGTCAGTATTGAATTCCATTATAATATTCATACTTAAGTATTATCCAGGGGTTTCATTGTATACTACGACAACGTTTATCTTCCGTCCAGCTGATCAAGAGTTACTACGACAATGTTTATCTTCCGTCCAACTGATCAAGAGTTACTACGACAATGTTTATCTTCCGTC
The DNA here is from genome assembly GCF_026875155.1 of Cherax quadricarinatus. Taxonomy (NCBI): domain Eukaryota; kingdom Metazoa; phylum Arthropoda; class Malacostraca; order Decapoda; family Parastacidae; genus Cherax; species Cherax quadricarinatus. Next base: position 13,375 of record NW_026475465.1, read on the forward strand.
CAGCTGATCAAGAGTTACTACGACAATGTTTATCTTCCGTCCAGCTGATCAAGAGTTACTACGACAATGTTTATCTTCCGTCCAGCTGATCAAGAGTTACTACGACAATGTTATCTTCTCCGTTCCAAACTGATCAAGAGTTTACTACGACAATGTTTATCTTCCGTCCAGCTGATCAAGAGTTACTACGACAATGTTTATCTTCCGTCCAACGATCAAGAGTTACTACGACAATGTTTTATCTTCCGTCCAGCTGATCAAGAGTTACTACGACAATGTTTATCTTCCGTCCAGCTGATCAAGAGTTACTACGACAATGTTTATCTTCCGTCCAGCTGATCAAGAGTTACTACGAACAATGTTTATACTTCCGTCCAGCTGATCAAAAGTTACTACGACAATGTTTATCTTCCGTCCAGCTGATCAAGAGTTACTACGACAATGTTTATCTTCCGTCCAGCTGATCAAGAGTTACTACGACAATGTTTATCTTCGTCCAGCTGATCAAGAGTTACTACGACAATGTTTTATCTTCCGTCCAACTGATCAAGAGTTACTACGACAATGTTATCTCCGTCCAGCTGATCAAAAGTTGCTACGACAATGTTTTTTCTTCCGTCCAGCTGATCAAGAGTTACTACGACAATGTTTATCTTCCGTCCAGCTGATCAGAGTTACTACGACAATGTTTTATTTCCGTCCAGCTGATCAAGAGTTAACTACGGGCAATGTTTATCTTCCGTCCAGCTGATCAAGAGTTACTACGACAATGTTTATCTTCCGTCCCGCTGAATCAAGAGTTTCTACGACAATGTTTATCTTCCGTCCAGCTGATCAGAGTTACTACGACAATGTTTTTATCTTCCGTCCAACTGATCAAGAGTTACTACGACAATGTTTTATCTTCCGTCCAGCTGTTCAAAGTTTTCTTCGACAATGTTTATCTTCCGTCCAGCTGATCAAGAGTTACTACGACAATGTTTATCTTCCGTCCAGCTGATCAAGAGTTACTACGACAATGTTTATCTTCCGTCCAGCTGATCAAGAGTTACTACGGCAATGTTTATCTTCCGTCCAGCTGATCAAAAATTTTCTACGACAATGTTTATCTTCCGTCCAGCTGATCAAGAGTTTACTACGACAAAAGTTTATCTTCCCCTCCAGCTGATCAAAAGTTATACACAATGTTTTTCTTCCGTCCACTGATCAAAATTTCTTAGATAAATTTTATTTTACTTTCATTTGAGGTATTTT
>NW_026475467.1:0-11737 GCF_026875155.1 Cherax quadricarinatus
CGATATAAGTGGGGGGGATATACTAAGCAACAAGACCCCCAACTTATCCTGAACGTTTTAATTTTGGTGGCACCGATGCATGCACAAGGCTTATTCCTCTAAAAAAAAGGGGGATAGATTTAAAATAAAAAGAGACAGGGCACTTCCTTTACGGGCGAAGGAAAAGAATAACATAGTGGCAAAAAGGGGTCATTATCTGAAATGCGTAGGGAACACTGGCAGAAAATCAAGCACGAACTTAAGAAAGGAATCTTTAGGAGTCGGGAATCGGGGGTAAGAACTAAAACCCATAAATGAAACGAAAGAAACCCAAATTTTTTTTCCCCTATCCCAAATCAAAGTCGAGAAAAACGTCCAGATTGGGCCCCTCTTAAACAAGATGGGTCTTACACAATGGCGAAAGGGAAAATGATGGCACTCAATTTTCCCCAATATAAATTAGTTTTTAGAAAGCCCAACCAACTGAGAGTCGAAGATCAAAATTAATTTTTTATAGAGAGCCCACAAAATTTGTTAACAAAAGCCTATCCATTTTATCCTGACGCCAAATGACTTGAGCAGGCGATAAATACAGCCCATGCACTCTCCCCCCGGGCCAGACTCAGGGAACTCCGTTTCTTAAGAATGAAGAAGCCCCATCACGAGCCTTTTCCAAATGACATTCCATGCACTCTGCCCCGGGGCCCGGGTCAGGGAACTCCGTTTTCATAAGAATGCAAGAAGCCCTATCACGACCCTTTTCCATCCATGGAGGGGGAGCTGGACACGGGGGTTGCCCCCACAGTTACTAAAAAAAACAAAAACCCCCACTCCACAAAGGGGGCATAAAGCAACAGCAAAGAAAAAACCCGATGCACTAAAACCCCTATCATAAAAATTTTGAATGGTCCTAAGAAGCAAGTTTCACCCCCATCTAGAACCCATCGTTACACAACCCAGGGAAAACGGGTTTAGAACAGGTCGCCCCTGTCTGTCTCAATATTGGATCACTACAACAAGGTCCTAAGTGATAAAGACAAAAAGAATGCAGATGTAAAATACGACTTTGCAAAAGCCTTTGACAAGTTTTGACCCCTGGGTAATAGCGCACAAAATGCGGCTAAAGGAATAACAGGGGAAAAGGGTCGAGGATCTAAAATTTCCTCACTAACAAAAAAATAAATAACAAAAAAACACAATCCGTACTGGAACGATACACAAATAACCCGGTCTTCTGCAAAATGTCTTCCCTACTTCCAACCGAACGTCGCCGTCGTTTTTAATCCTCTCTAATACACAAATTTTTCCCTTTATGAACCTTTGCCCGCTTCGGGCCTTTGGAAAGCCTTCCCCTCCCACTAATTTTTAAAATCTCCAAACTTCAGAACACCCCTGACTTTCCGAATCCCATTTTTTCTTTCTTTTTCTTTTTCCTCTTCCCCTTTCCCCCTTTTTCCTTTTCTCCCCTGGGTTTTCTTTCTCTCGCCTGTCCGGTTTTCGTTACTTTTTCATTTTTTTTTTTTTCATCACTTTTCCCCTTCACGCACCCTTGCACCTGCTCTCCCTCTGTGGGCATCTAGCTCTCTTGCAGTGCTCCCCTTCCTTTGTTTTTGATTTGCTCGTCTTCTTTATTTCCCACTTCTACCACTACCACTATTACTACCTCTTCTTCTTCTACTACTTCTACAACTACTGATAAAATTTAAAGAACTGTGCGGCGTCTGTTGTCTTTGTTTTGAACGTTTCGCCATCCAGTGGCTGGCTGGTGGCGAAACGTCTACATGGGGATGCCCGGGTTTTTGTGAATTGTTTAATTTCATCTTGTCGGTATTATATACAATTCTTGTACTATCTACTATTTACTACTACTACTACTCCCTCCACCTCTTCCTGTCTATATATAGCCGTCCTGCTCCACCTCTGTTAGTGTGACTTTGTCAATGGTCCAAGTCGGACCGAAACGTCGCCGTTAGCTTCTCTCTTTTATGTGCGGGTTATTTGTGTATTATTCCTCACTAACAGAACACAGAGAGTAGTCGTCAACAGAGTAAAGTCCGAGGCAGCTACGGTGAAAAGCTCTGTTCCACAAGGCACAGTACTCACTCCCATCTTGTTCCTCATCCTCATATCCGACATAGACAAGGATGTCAGCCACAGTACCGTGTCTTCTTTTGCAGATGACACCCGAATCTGCATGACAGTGTCTTCCATTGCAGACACTGCAAGGCTCCATGCGGACATCAACCAAATCTTTCAGTGGGCTGCAGAAAACAATATGAAGTTCAAGGATGAGAAATTTCAATTACTCAGATATGGAAAAACACGAGGAAATTAAATTTTCATCAGAGTAAAAAAACAAATTCTGGCAACAAAATAGAGCGAAACACCAAGTCAAAGACCGGGGAGTGATAATATCGGAGGATCTCACTTCAAGGACCATAACATTGTATAAATCGCATCTGCTAGAAAAATACAGGATGGATAATGAGAACCTCAAAACTAGGGAGGCCAACCCCATGTGGACACTCTTCAGGTCACTTGTTCTGTCTAGGCTGGAATATTGCTGCACACTAACAGCACCTTTCAAGGAGGTGAAATTGCTGACCTAGAAATGTACAGAGAACCTTTACGGGGCCATAACGAAATAAAACACCTCCATTACTATGAGTGCTTGAGGTTCCTAAACCTGTATTCCCTGGAATGCAGGCGGGAGAGATACATGATTATATGCACCGGGAAAATCCTAGAGGGACAAAGTACCGAACTTGCACACGAAAATCACTCACTAACGAAAGCAAAAGACTTGGCGGACGATACAAAATCCCCCCAATGAAAAACGGGGGTGTCACTAGCACGTTAAGAGCCATACAAAAAGTGTCATGGGCCCAAGACTGTTCAACTGCCTCCCAGCATACAAAAAGGGGGATTTAACCATCAGACCCCTGGCAGTCTTCAAGCTGGCATGGACAAGCACCTAAGTCGGTTCCTGACCAGCCAGGCTGTGTCTCATACGTTGGTTTGCGTGCAGCCACAGCAACAGCCGGGTTTGATCAGGCTCAGATCCACCAGGAGGCCTGGTCACAGACCTGGCCTCAGGGCCATTGACCCTGGGAACTCTCTCCAGGTAAACTCCAGTAAAGTCTAAATTAATTTTTTTCCCCAGACATTGTGTAAGTAATTCAAATTTAAACCTCAAGATCATCAAAATCTATGTTTGTATCTTGAGTTAATCCTATACAGACTGAAATTAGATTTTCTAATTGGTGTAATCTTAGTCTGTAAAGACTAAAAACTGATTTTTCAAACAAGCCATTTTAATGGTATACTGAAAATTCTAGCACCACACTTAGAGTTTTTAAAAAAAAACTGTACTGCTATTAAACAGCTGAGTTTTTGTTATGCTTAAGTCAGCAATAATTAGTCAGACACTACTGACCTACTAAGCTTAACCTCAGGGTCAATGACCATGAAGGGTACACAGTACATGTGGCTGGTGTTTATGGCTTTAGTTTGCTGTGTCGCCTGACCACGATGATTAATCGTAAATAACGAAAGTTATACACTTCATTTCACTTACACTATAAATGTCACTGTATAACTTAAATCACACAAGAATATTACTTACACATATATGTCACTGTTAATATATATATGAAAGCTTACACTTTTATATATAGTTCCTTTAATTTTAATAGGTATATCTTTTAAGAAACAAACTTGAACACAATCTTGTCTCTTAATTTTTGTTTATAAACATTATAAACACAATGTGTATATACACTCAGACCCAAAATGAACATTATTAGGTTGTTGTCCTAGTCAGCGATTTTCGAGATTGAGCAGTGGATGCCGGGGGCCATCCCCTGTTTTCCCTTTTTGGGTGAGTCACCCAGCTCCCCTTTTCTTTGGGCGAACTCTGGGTGAGTGCCCGTTTTCTTTTGGCTGCCCATTCTCTGTGATTGAGTCTGGATGGACTCATTTATACTGATTTAAATTGAAAAACCCACTAGTTTTACAGTTTTTTTTCGAAGGACCTTCGTGAAAGGTTATTTGTACACGGGTTTTTTACAACTTTTTTGGGACCACGGGTTTTGGCCTTTTTTTCCGGGGTTTGAGCACGCCCAAAAATTTTTGAAAAAAGGGGGTTTTTATCAGCTAAGTTTAAATTAGGGAAAACTTAATTAGAAAGAAGCTCACCCCTGCACGGGGCCCCTGCAGCCCGGGGTTTCGGGAGAAGCTGCCCAAAGTCATTCCAAGGGGCTAAAATTTGAGTTATAATTTGAAAAGATTATAAATTACCCCGGGGGGGTGTTAGTCAGCATTTTTCTTTCCTGTTTGGCTGACTTACTTACTAGTGTGGACTAAAAAGTCTCCCCCCTTACTCCCCGACTACAGGTTGTTTTGAAAAACTCCATGCGACTCAAGAACTGCGCAGTACCCGTACCACAAGAAATTCGAAAACCAACCCTTTGCCTTGTAGGGGTAAAGCTATGGTGTTTTCAACCTTCGACAGGAATCGGTGTTTTTATAAAAGGGTAAGGGCCCTTTGGGATGCCCACTCCCCCGTAGTCGGGAAATTACGCACATTTGGTACACATTTTTCCAAAAGATTTGTCTTTATTGTCAAAATTTATCACTAAAAGAAGCTGATCACACTTCTCTGTAAGTGTTTATTGTTTTTTGGGTGAGATACTTTTTTTCCCCTTTAAAGCCGATCCTCTTTGTTGGTTATCCTGGCTCAGGGTTTACTCGTAAGAGTCCCCCAAGTAATCTGAAGAGCCCCAATTTCCCCCCCCCGTCACTGCCCCCCGCACAAAGGAAAAGCTTTACCTAGTACTTTTGCTTCCTGGGCCCCTTCCCCCCCATGAAGCAAAAACAAAATGTTTATCTTGCTGTTTAAACATAGACAACAAGTCCATATCTTTACTATGGTAATAAAGTGGGGCAGGGTTTTCCCTTTAAATTTCCTGCTAGGGGGAAAAAGATGTACTGTCTCTTAATAAAATACACTCTTCAACACTGGACCGCACGGGGGCGGCGGGCGGCTTGACCACAGGTCGTATTCTGGTACGCATCGGGGTCAATTATCGAAGTGCAGTAGCCCCTTTTTGAGAGGGTTTGGGGCCCCCACGGCTGAAAAGGGGGGGAAAAGGGGGAAGGGGCTGATACTGCCCTCCCTGGAGAAAATTTTCCCCAATCAAGCCTGACCCAAACCCCTGTTAAATGCTGGCTTTCATAAAACCCAAAGATTGAGCCACGCCCGGTGGGCAGTTTCCGACTTTTGGTGCTTGTTTCCCGTGTTTTGCTTGAAACTGCCGGGGGCTATTGGAAAACCGCTTAGTATGCGGGAAAGGGAGTTGAATTTTTTCGGGCCCCTGGGGCCAAAAATTGTAGATCTCTTAACGTGCTAATGACCCCCCCTCTTTTTATTGGGGGGGTTTGCATCGTCTGCCAAGTCTTTTTTCTTTGTAGTGAGTGATTTTGTGGGGCAATTCGGGCTATCCCTCTAGGGTTTTTCCCGGTGTATATAATCTGTATCTCTCCCGCCTGCATTCCCGGGGGAAAGCAGGCGGGAGAATACAAGATCCTTTGACCGACTTTTTCCCCTTATTCCTTTAGCACGCATTTTTTGCTCTATTTTAAAAGATAAGATAAATTTCGTTTTGGTTTTTTTAAAACCCCGGGGGGTTAGCCACCCCGGGGAACCCAAGAAAATCAGTGCGTCATCGAGGACTGTCTAACTTATTTCCATTGGGGTCCTTAATCTTGTCCCCCAGGATGCGACCCACACCAGTCGACTAACACCCAGGTACCTATTTGCTGCTAGGTGAACAGGACAACAGTGTAAGGAAACGTGTCGAAATGTTTCCACCCGCCGGGAATCGAACCCGGGCCCTCCGTGTGTGAAGCGGGAGCTTTAGCCACCAGGCCACCGGGCCACCATGGTCACACTTGTTGAAGGCTTTTGCAAAGTCTGTATATATTACATCTGCATTCTTTTTGTCTTCTAGTGCATCTAGGACCTTGTCGTAGTGATCCAATAGTAGAGACAGAAGGAACGACCTGTTCTAAACCCATGTTGCCCTGGGTTGTGTAATTGATGGGTTTCTAGATGGGTGGTGATCTTGCTTCTTAGGACCCTTTCAAAGATTTTTATGATATGGGATGTTAATGCTATCGGTCTGTAGTTCTTTGCTGTTGCTTTACTGCCCCCTTTGTGGAGTGGGGCTATTGTGTGTTGTTTTTAGTAACTGTGGGACGACCCCCGAATCCATGCTCCCTCTCCATAGGATGGTAAAAGCTCGTGATATGGGCTTCTTGCAGTTCTTGATGAACACCGAGTTCCATGAGTCTGGCCCTGGGGCAGAGTGCATGGGCATGTCATTTATCACCTGTTTGAAGTCATTTGGAGTCAGGATAACATCAGATAAGCATGTGTTAACCAAATTCTGTTGCTCTCTCATAAAAAAATCATTTTGATCTTTGACTCTCAGTCTGGTTAGCGGCTTGCTAAAAACTGAGTCATATTGGGACTTGAGTAGCTCACTCATTTCCTTGCTGTCATCTGTGTCAGACCCATCTTGTTTAAGTAGGGGCCTAATACTGGACGTTGTTCTCGACTTTGATTTGGCATAGGAGAAGAAATACTTTGGGTTTCTTTCGATTTCATTTATGGCTTTTAGTTCTTCCCGCGATTCCTGACTCCTATAAGATTCCATTAGCTTAAGTTCGATGCTTGCTATTTCTATGACCAGTGTCTCCCTACGCATTTCAGATATATTGACCTCTTTTAGCCGCTCTGTTATTTTTTCTTTCGCCTGTAAGGGAGCGCCTGTCTCTTTCTTTTTTTTTTCATCTACTCCTCCTTTTTCTTATAGGAATAAGCCTTGTGCATACATCGAGTGCCACCGAGTTAATCTGTTCTAGGCATAAGTTGGGATCTGTGTTGCTTAGTATATCTTCCCAGCTTATATCGGTTAGGACTTGGTTTACTTGGTCCCACTTTATGTTTTTGTTATTGAAGTTGAATTTGGTGAATGCTCCCTCGTGACTAATCTCATTATGTCGGTCTGGGGCTCGCGCATCTTTACTGAACCTCAATTATGTTGTGATCTGATTTATATTGTTTTTGATATGATGACATTTCGTATCAGATCATCATTGTTAGTGAAGTGAGGTCTATTTGTACTCTCCAGTTTAGTAGGCACATTTATTTGCGGGTTTTTAAATTTTAAATTTTTTGTGCAGAGATTTAAAAGTTCGTGTGTGTGTAAGTTTTCATCAGAACTGCCTCCGGTTTATTATTTTATTATTTATTTTCACACTGGCCGATTCCCCAAGGTAGGATGGCCCGAAAAAGAAAACTTTCACCATTCTTTTCTCCATCACTGTCTTGCCAGAAGGGTGCGTTACTCTACAGTTTTTAAACTGCAACATTAACACCTCCTTCAGAGTGCAGGCACTGGTACTTCCCGTCTCCCGGACTCAAGTCAGGGGCCCGTCGGTTTCCCTGAACCCCTTCATAAATGTTTCTTTGCTCACACTCCAACAGCACGTCCAAGTATTAAAAAACCATTTGTCTCCATTCCATCCTATCAAACACGCTCACGCATGCCTGCTGGAAGTCCAAACCCCTCGCACACAAACCTCATTTACTCCCTCCCTCCAACCTTTCCTAGGCCGACCCCTACCCCTCCTTCCTTCCACTACAACTGATACACTCTTAAAGTCATTCTTTTTCCCGCTCCATTCTCCTAAATGCCCCAAAACCACCTCAACAACCCTTGCTCGCGCTCGGGACAACATTTTTTTGGTAACCCCTGCACCCCTCCTAACACCCAAACTACAAATTCCTGCATTATATTCACCCACACATTGCCCAACATGACATCTCCACTGCCTCCAGCCTTCCCCTGCTGAAAACATTCTTCCCCCTAATGTTTTCCAACCCATAAAAAGGGGGTTTGGAAAAAACTAACTTCTTTACATTCCCCTCTTTGCCCCCAAAGGGACAAAGTTCTTTGTCTCCCACACCTCCTAAGTCCCACTGCCCCACCTTTTCCCCTCATCAATTCTATGTTTTCACCTCATTTTTCATGGACCCACCCACTGAAACGTCCACTCCCAAATATTTAAACTTTCCCCTCCTCCAAAACCCTCTCCCTCCAATTGAAAACCCCAATCTTTCATCCCCTAATCTTTTTTGTTATCCTCAAACCTTTCTCTTTCCTGTTTTCACTTTTAATTTTCTTTTTTTGAAACACCCCCCCCCCCCCAACTTCACCCCCCATTCTTTTCCCAATTTCTCTTAGAATCTCCAAGAGCACAGGGGCATAAAGAAAAAAAGAACTGTGAAAACTCCCATTTAAATTGTGTGTTTTCCTAAATCTTTTAACCCCACCCCTCTTCCCAAGCCCCTCGCTTTTTTTACTTTTTTACAACCCTATCTATAAATATATTAAACAACCACGGTGACACACACATCCTTTTTCCCGAAATATTTCAAAACTTGAGCCTCACTACCCTCGTAAAAAACTCTTCACTGCTTTCAGTAACCTACCCCCTAACCATACACCTGCAACATTTTCCACATTGCCCCCATATCCCCCCCTTCATACCCCCTTTTCCCAAACCCAAAAATCCCCAAAAAGACCTCATTTCCTTTTTAAAATTATTTTTCTTTTATGTTTTTCACGTAAACACCGGGTCCACCCCACCCCCAACCTTTCCAAAACCCTTTCCTTGTTCATCTGTTTCCTTTATTCCCAGTCTTATTTTAAATTTCCCTTCAATAAAAACACTACCATACATTTTTAAACCCCAAGGTATACCAAAAAAAACTCATCCTCTGGTGTTTTTTCTGCAAAAAATTTTATTTTTTGCTATATTCCTCCATTTTAGGTCCCTTTAAAGTTGAAATCCCCCAGGAGCAAGATTTGGGGGGCCAGGAGCGGGCAGTTTTTCCAAAGACATGGTAAATTTTTTTAAACGGGGGGGTTTTCTGGATTTGCGGAAAGTTGCATCCGGGGGGCTTGTGGACTACCACAATAAATGGGTTTTTGGTTCTCGTTTTTACTCCCTAAATCTTCCCACATCATTTGGGGCATTAAGCATTCGGGCAAACAAGGATTTGGCAATGTACGGCCCAAATTTCCCCCCCCCCCCCCTTTTCCCTGTTCACTCTGTCGATCTGTGTGGGTTTGCCCCCGGGGGATAAATATTTGGGTTGCCCAAAGTGACCCTTTTATGTGGGCCCCATTAAAAGCCGCAAACCCCATTGCATTTGCCTCTGCAAGCATCCACAAGGGAAAGGTTTTTTTGTTTTTTTGTTCCCTGGCTTTAGACCCTCTATTTTTGCAAAAAAGGGAATGTCATCGGTTGGTGGTATTGGGTTTTCCTGGAAAATTTTTCCTGGAGATTTTGTTCCCGGGGGGCAACGCCCGGCGGCCCCGGGCCCTTGGGCCCGGGCCCCCTGTTGGATCAAGCCCCGACCCAAACCCGGGGTGTTAAGCTGGCTGCACGAAAACCAAAGTTCGGGGCCAAAAACCCGGCCCGGGGGGGGATGGGGGGAAATTTTTTTCCGGCATTATATCTGTATCCCGTTGGTTTTGGGGTGGGGGTCATCGACTGTGGGTTTCCCCTCCAAAGGAAGACTGGGTTTGGTTTTTTAGATTTTTTGGGCCCTTTCCCCGCCAGTTTTTTTTCCTTTCCCGGAAATAAAAAAACCTTTTCCCTCTTGAGTGGCTGTGGCTACCCAGGTTTTCCCATGGCCCCCGGATGTTTTGTATCTTTTTGTCCCCTTTAAATGGTGTGCCTGGCAATTTAAGTTATAGCACAGTCTTTCCTGTACTGAAGAGGTACACATTTCAGGGTGAAAAAGCATACAGGAAGGGAGTTTGCATTTTCTGTTGTGATATGGGCACGGCATTATCTAGGGTGGTCAGTTGCACGTCCCGTCTGTTTTTCCAGATTTCCCATGCCAGCAGATACCAAGTGCACAGGCTTGGTTTCCGTTTGCCTTGGGTTTCTGTGACTGTATTCCCTGTTGGTGCATGTTTACCTGTCTTATTCCTATCCTCCCTAGTGCCAACAATGGAGCTCCCATCAGTTGTTTTTGGTAATATATCGTCACTATTGCTAGTGGAATCCTCTTGTTTGCTATTTCCTGTGGTATTTCTAGTTTGGAATATTGGTTTTATCTTATCTTTGACTACACTTGTTTCCCCACTGCGGCTCCTGTCTCCCATGAGGTCATTTATATGCATTCCTTCCTGAGAATAATTCCCGACTACCTGGACAAAATCTCCAGCTTCACCATTACTGTCTCCCAGCCCCACATTTACTGACTACCAGGACATCTCCTCCAGCCTTAGAGTTTCTGACTACATGGCCAGCATGAAGGGCAGTACCATTCAGCCCATACTTTTTATGTTCCCATCTGTTGTAGAAAGCTTCCAGGTTGTCTATGAAAGCAGCTTTGATGTTGTCCTCTTTTAATACCAATGTGATTTTAGTCCACAGATTGATCTCATTTGGGCATACCTAAAAACACTTCCCTGTTTTAATACTGCTTGTAGCTAGTTCTTGGATATCTGCACAAGGGGCGTGACACCAATTTCTATAAAAATTACAATTTATCCATGTGGAAGCCCGTTTGTTTGATTGATTGCAGACTACACAGAGCTTCATAATGATTTGAATGGTTGATTTACTGTAATTCTACTACCAACCTCTTGAATACTCTATTAATAACCTCCTTAAAGTGAAGCTCTAGCTATTTGTATTTCTATTTCTAAATGTACTTGTATATTAGGACATCTTACCGGTGTACACTTCTGTTTTATATTTATTGTTTGTGTTTATAAGGGCGCCTACAACCCCATCCATTTACAGTCTGCTTTATTGTCCAACGAATCCGTTTGAAACCAGTCAAGGGTTCGGACCAGTCTGGTCGGTGATTTGGGCTAACACTTGAAGAATCTACTTTAAATTATCTTCCCGAGTAATATGTGATTTGATTAATACAAAAGAATAACTTGCGTGTTGAAGAACCAGTGATTGCTGGCAGCTCCTACAATGACGAACGGTCGAGCCTCAACCCTTGTTTATTAATCACTTTATCTAGCTTTTCTAGGTTTTTTCCATCTCCTGGAGTTTACCTGGAGTTTACCTGGAGAGAGTTTCGGGGGTCAACGCCCCCGCGGCCCGGTCTGTGAACAGGCCTCCTGGTGGATCAGCGCCTGATCAACCAGGCTGTTGCTGCTGGCTGCACGCAAACCAACGTACGAGCCACAGCCCGGCTGATCAGGAACTGACTTTAGGTGCTTGTCCAGTGCCAGCTTGAAGACTGCCAGGGGTCTGTTGGTAATCCCCCTTATGTGTGCTGGGAGGCAGTTGAACAGTCTCGGGCCCCTGACACTTATTGTATGGTCTCTTAACGTGCTAGTGACACCCCTGCTTTTCATTGGGGGCATGGTGCATCGTCTGCCAAGTCTTTTGCTTTCGTAGTGAGTGATTTTCGTGTGCAAGTTCGGTACTAGTCCCTCTAGGATTTTCCAGGTGTATATAATCATGTATCTCTCCCTCCTGCGTTCCAGGGAATACAGGTTTAGGAACCTCAAGCGCTCCCAGTAATTGAGGTGTTTTATCTCCGTTATGCGCGCCGTGAAAGTTCTCTGTACATTTTCTAGGTCGGCAATTTCACCTGCCTTGAAAGGTGCTGTTAGAGTGCGCAATATTCAGCCTATACTATATTATC
>NW_026475468.1:0-120543 GCF_026875155.1 Cherax quadricarinatus
CATCCAAACCTGATGGGTATTATTATTATATCTTATAATCAAAAAGAAGCGCTAAGCCAACAGGCTATACATCGCCTGCAGGTTAGGTGACGGAAGCAAGGGAATTTGGATGGCAGAAGGAGGGGGGATGATCAGCAGGTTACAGGAAAACAGCGGGGCAGGGGATAGTACGGGGGTAGAGGGCAGCAAAGATTCAAGTAAAAGGGCTGAAAGTATCAGAAAATTATGAAAGCAAGTCAGCCGTTGTCAAAAGTCAATGAGAGGACCGAAGAAAGGTGGGTCCCATCACGAGAATGTAAGGGTAAGAGAAGCACGGGCGAAGAGACGACGACAGAGGTAAATTCTGCGAGCTCGTTGATAAATTGGGCAGTCCAACAAGAATTTGGCTGACTGATAATGGAGCTTGGCAATTCTCACAGAGAGAGCAGACGCCTCTCCAAGAGAAATCCATGAGTAAGACATATGCCAATGCGAAACGGGATAGAGTAGTTCTCCCAACCTCTGACACTGGTGGATAAGAGACGGCAATAACCATACTCGGTTTAATAACTGAATTTTGTTGCCGAGCAGAGTAGAACCAACGTTGTTGCCACGGGTGTGAATGTGGGAAGATATTACAGCAAAATAGTCCGTACATGGAATACCTCTAAAAGAAACTGGTAGGTCATGTACTGCTGACGCTCGAAGCAGTGTCTGCCTGTTCATTGCCCTTACGTCACATGACAGGGACCCAACAAAAAACGATATCTTACTGCTTAGAAAGATGCGGGCTAGCCAAAGTTTGGATACGGATGACTAAGGGGTGAGGTGTATGCAAATTTTTTTATAGCCTGTAAAGCACTAGGGAGTCTGAGAAACCACAAATGATGACACAGGCATAGATGCAATACGGATAATAGTGCTGTAAGGATGGCAAATATAATTCCGCAGTAAAAAAACTAGCTGAAAGATAGTAAATGCCCTTGTACGACGCTGTCCGGAAACACTGCTGCGAATCCTACGCAGTCAGAAGACTTAGAGCCATCTGTGAACACAGGCAATGCAATGAAGAATGAGAGTGAAAAGTGTGTCACGAAAAAGAGAGCGGGAAGCGACCGTAACAGTTGGCTTTCGAGCAAGGGAGGGAGAAAGAACAGACTCTGAACAGCTGGAACTTCCCCAGGGGGTAGGGAAAAGTGAGATGCTACATGTACTTAGAAAGGTGGAAGTGTGCAGAGAAACAAGAAGAGCGAATGAAGGCGAAGAGAGAAGGAACGGAGTAAGCAGGGCGGTCGAACAAATAAAGAATGTCTACTAATAACAGTGACCATTCTATAAAATGAAGATTGCGGAGATCATGAGAGCGAACATAGTAGCGCAGGCAATGGGCATCACGGCGATCGATAAGGATGTACGTTCGCTTCAGCATAGAGGCTTTCGACAGGGGAAGAGCGAAACACCCAGGCATAAACTAAACCATGGTGATAATGGGGTTTAAGCTAGAGAGAGAGCCAGGAGATGCCGATGAATAGTCTGGTCACCATAATCAAGTTTCGATACAATAAGGTTGAATGTAGGTGAAGGAGGGTTCGTACTATCAGCTCCCCACGAAAGATGAGCAAGGGATTTAAGAAAGGTTCAGCGGCGGTGACAAAGTGCTTCAGAGAGGTAATGTGAGGTTTCCAGGATAACCTACGATCAAATAAGGAGGCCCAGAAACGTTGACTATATCACGTTCATGGATAACGTGAGCCATAGAGGTACAAAGGATGATCGGAGATGACAAGCGTCTAGTGAAAGAGATTGGTGGTTTTAGTGCTGGAAAATTAAAACCCATGTGTGGAGGCCCATTGGTGAAACAACGGTCGACTGCATGCTGGAGAGAAACTGTAAGGAGGTGACAAGTCAGCGCCTGCACCGGCAATATCGAAGTTCATCAACATAGATTGATGACCAACAATTTGATGGAAGACTAGAGGCCAAACTCATTAACAGCAATGAGAAATAAAGGTTGTGCACAGAACACAATCCCGGGGACACCTTCACTTGGATAAAGTCCGGGGAGAAGCAACATTATTAACCCGCACAACTACGGAATTCCTGACCAGATAAAAAGTTCTTAATGAAGGATGGTAGATTGCCTCGAGGCCTAAGGAGTTGGGCTGGGCTAAAATATTATACCTCCAAGTTTGCAATGCTTCTCAAGGTCAAAAAATAGGCAATAACTGAGTGGGTTATTCGCAAGGCATTAACGAACATACGAATCCAAGCGCAGTAAGGGTCTATGGTAGAACGTCCCTTACAACCATATGACGAGTGGAGAGACTGTTGTGTGTCCCTCTAAATACCCACACTAAACGTCTATTTACAAGAGCGTTCCATACTTTGGCAAACTGCACTGGTAAGAGCAATGGGACGATAGTGGGAGGTTTCATGTCCCTTAGTGGCTGGTTTGCGGAAAGGGAGAACAATGGCGGATTTCCACAGCTGTGGAAGAACTCCTTGTGACCAAATAAGATTGTAAAGGCGTAATAGGACTGCAAGGGCTGACTGATGTAAATGTTGTAGCATACGAATATGAATGTCGTCGGGCCCAGCGCCGATGATCGACAAGCTGAGAGTGTTGCCTCCAGTTCTTGAAGTGTAAAAGGCACATTATACTGTTCTTCTCTGAGAGAAGAAAAGTCCAAGGGTGCTAACTCTCTGGCAGACTTTGAGGAAAGAAATGAGGGCATAGATGGAGTCCCTGAGAAATACGGACCAGATGATTGCCAATTTCATTGGCAACATCTAGTGGGTTTGCTATATCAACACCGGCAACCCGCAGAACAGGAGCCGGGTCAGGAGAATATTTACCACTCAGTTTTTCGTACTTTTTTCCAGACTGCACTCATAGAGGAAGCAGAGGTGAGGTGGAGACATAATCTCGCCAGCAAGTGCGTTTAGCGTCACGGATGACACGGCGAGCGATCGCACGCTTCTGTTTAAAATCAAGGAGTCGCTCTGTGGTTCTATTGTACCGGTACCTGCCCCATGCAGCGCGTTTCAAACGTACTGCACGAGCACAAGCAGGAGACCACCAAGGCACGCATTTCTGAGAATGCCTGCCGAAGTTTGGGGTATAGAATGAGAAGCTGCGGTGAAAACGGAGGATGAGAAGAGGTGTAAAGCTCATCGATGGAGGACGAAGAAGGAACCTCTTTAAAAACAGTCAGGTGTGAGTAAAGGTTCCAATTTGCCCGATTAAATTGCCAGCGTGGGGTGCGAAGAAGGTGGACGAATATGAAGGGGAAGTAAGAATGATTGGGAAATGATCACTGTCATGTAAGTCCGGAGAACAGACCAAGTAAAGTCTAATGCGGCGGAGGAAGAGCAAACTGAGAGATCGATGCAAGAGAGAGTATGATCCGAGGATCAAAATGGGTGTGAGTACCTGTATTTAAAACATGGAGGGGGTGGTGGCAAGAAAAGCCTCTAACTTTTTTCCCAGGGGAATCACAGTGAAACCCCTCCCCAGAGGAAATGGGGCTTTTAAAATCCCCAATAACAAAATTGGTGGGGTTTAATAAACGAAAAAAGGGAAAGGGGGCAAAACCCCCGAAAAATAATGCCCAAAAAGGAGAGAGAAAAAAAGAACAGAGCGTATACCACCTATTGGTGGATAGGGGGCTGCTGTGAAATGGGGACGAAGTATAAAACAAATAGCTGATGGTACGAATATCATGCGGAGAAAAAAGGGCCCATTTTCATTAAAGGTCCCATCAGGAAAAAGGGACTGAAAAAATACAATAAATTATACCCCTGAGATGTGAGAAATAACACAGGGGTTGTAATTTTGGGTTCCTGAAAAGCAAACACCAACGGGGCAAACTGGGGGGATTAACATCTGAAAGCTCCCCCCGTTTCCCCCTGGGGCCACTAAAATTTTTTTCCACTGAAAAAAGGGCCCAATAAAGGGAAATTAAAAGGTTTTTTGAAACCCGCAGGTAAGGGGTTCCTACGGCTGGGAAAGGGTTAAAAAAGTCCAAAATGCGGAAGGCGGGAAAAAAATGTTCAAAGCACAAAGGGGAACGGTGCCTGTGAAAAAGGGAAGTTGCGCAAAATGGAGCAGGGGAGAAAGGAAAAGGGGAAGGTGAACAGTGCCCCTTGATGGTTTGGGGGTCCTCTGCAATATTTTCAAAAAATGTTCAAGTTTTTCCCAAAATTTCCCGAGATGTCGTATGGGAACAATATTGGGAAGGTAGGGGGGGGGAAATGAGAAAAGATTGGAAACTGTTTTAGGGACTGGAAACCAAAGGGTGGGGGGGGGCAAAGGGTGGAGGGGAACTAAAAGAAGCGGGGCGGGGGACAGAAAAAAGACAGGAACCGGGGAGGGGAAAGAAGGGGAAAAACATTGGGAGGGAACAGGGGGGAAATTTTCTTTTCCCGGGAGGAGGGTGAACCCCTCCCACTTGTAACGACCCCCAAGGAGAGGGGGAAGAACTGGGGACAGAGGGGGGAAAGGGTAAAATGGGGAGGGGGAAAGGGATGGGTAGGAGGTTTGTTACCAACCGGACCTTTTTTTGACTTTTGAGAAGAAGGGGGGACGTTGGGGAAAGGTGTCGTACGAGGTTTTCGTCGATCCTAGGCTTGTAAGAGAGAAACTCGAAGAAGCGGATTAAAACTGGGGCGTTAAAAGTGGGGGAGGGTTTTGACCCGAGGACGGGAAAAAAGGGAAATTTGGGTTTACAGGAGGATTAGGGGAGAGGTAACCCAGGGGGTTTGGGTTTTTAAAAGATGGGAACCAAAAAGGTGGGGGGCCCTTTTTTTGGAAACCCCGGGAAAAAAAGGAAACACGGGGGATTCCTCCCCTTGGAGGGCGGAGAAAAGAAACTCCCCAATGGCAAAAGGGAGCCCTTCTGTCTTTTTGGGAAACCCGGTTTTTCCCCTCTTTTAAAATAAAACCCTGAAAACCCGGGCGAGAAGAAACAAGGGTGGACCCCTAAAGAAAAAGGTTTAAGCAAGAGGAAAAAATCGATTTGCAAAGACGAAATAAATGGTCCCACCCGGGCACCACAGACTGGGCTTTTGGGGCAAATAGGTCTGAAAATTAATTTTCCCCTGGAGGCCAAATCGCCAAAATTTCCCCCTACACGGGTTGTGGGTGGTGGGGAAAATCAACCTTTTCAAACCCCTTGAAAACCGGGATGTCCTGCAATAAAAAACTGGGGAGGGGAGTTCCCCGGTGTCAAAATTTAAAACGAGCCACTTTGGGCTAGGGAAATCGTCCCGCCCAGGGGAAAAAAAGGGAACGAAAGTGTCCCCCTTGAGGTTTGGGGAAAGGGGGGGGGGGATTCCCCAACGTTCTAAAATGTCGGTCCACATGTCGGGAAATTTTTTTGGTTGAACAATGGTAGGGGGCAGAATAAGGGTACCACAACAAGAATTAAAGGGGAATGATGTTTTTAAAGGGGTGACGGGAACAGTATCTAAAGGGGAAAGACGAAGAGCTCACGACCCGGGTAAAATCTGTAACGGTAATGATGCCGACCGCTTTTAAGAGAAAGAAAAGAAATATTTTTAAACCAACATGGCGTAGGATTTCCCCTTTTGCCAATACAAAGGTCAGAAAGATGGGCCTGAGGAATTTTGGTCGTAAATGAAAAATTTTTAAGTCCACTGTTAAACCCGGGAAACGGGAGCTTTAAAAGGGTGTGAAGGACGTGCAAATCTTTTCTGAGAAGAACGAAAGGTGAAGGTGGAGAAGTATCATCACCCGGGGAAAATTGCCCGTTGACTTTTTAGGCGGGGGGACCAGAGTTGGTCCGACGGGGAAAAACGGGTGGGCGTTTTTGAAAATTGCCGCACCGTAGGGGGAAAAGGCCCGGGCCCCCATAGCCCAAGGAGAGCGAAGGTCTGAAAAATCGAAGGAGTCAGTCGGGGCCTCATTTACCTAAGCGGGTGAGGAAACAGCCCCCGGAAAATAGGTACAGAGGCATGGGGAATGCCCCTGAAGAGGGGTTTCCAAAGACGAGGGGGGGGCCCAAAAACGGGGTGGGGGGTATCAAGAAGGGGGGCCCGGGGGGTACCAGGTTCAGGGACAAAGGGCTGCCATGGTTTTTTTAAACTTCTTTCTTTTTTGTTTTAAGAAAAAAAAAAAGAAAAAAAAAAAAAAAAAAAAAAAAAAAAAGAAAAAAAAAGGGGGGGAACCGGGGAGGGATATTTTTCCCTAGGGAGGAATGAAAGGGCCAGAAATCTCCCCCCCCCGCGCCCAGGGGACTCGAAAAATGCTAGAAGCGCGATGCAGCATGGAACCCGGGCCTCCCCTTTACCCTTTCATGCCAAAAAACCAAACAACCCGGGGTTTAAGCAACCTCACTTTCTGCCGAGCTCCCCAAAGGGGGACAAAAAGAAGGGGGGCCCGGGATACCCCAAAAAAACAAAACATACCTCCTTCAGCCCCCCCCCGGGAATCCAAAAGGTGGTTTTCCAAAAATACACCCGCCCCCCAAAAGACCCCCCAAAAGCAAACTCCGGGAACCCGGAGAGGGATCGGGACACCCTAGCAATCCAGTTTCACTGGCAAACAAACCCAAACCGCCAAAAACCCCAAAAAGGGGAATGGGATCGCCCCCGGTGTCCTTCCAACCTAGGAATTTAACGTGCCTGTGGGAAAAAACCCCAAAAGGCAAAAAAGAGGGGGGCAAAAGGGGGGAGGGGGGGGGAGGAGGAGGAAAAGGAAAAAGGGGGGGTTTGGGGAGGATGGGAGGGGGGAGGGGAGATTGGGGGTAATTGGGTTCGGTCTGAGGAAGAAGACCGAAAAGGTCAAATTTTCCTCAGACCAAACCTCTTCACCACGCCAAGGACCCCCCCCTTGAAGGGGCAAAAGTAGGATAAAGAATGACAAGATATTAAACCCGGGGGATGGAAAATATCGTGTTATTTACTTTGGGTATTCTGTAAACCCACCCGGGGCAAGAGAACATCCCAAACCCGATTCATTCTCTAGGGGCCCCCCTGTGGAGCACATGTCATGGGTTTGCAATCACTCTCACTCTCCCCCAAGGCTTTGTGTCACCCAGGAGTTAAAACGCCTGTACCCTTTTTTTCAAATCAAAGAACATGCCCCCTCAGTGAAAAAATGTTTCGACAAGTGATCAAGCAAAGCAGATAAAGTGCAGGGGTGCAAGCCCCAAAATTTTTAAACACCCAAAGAAAAACCCTCTCATAAAATCCACCCAACCTTTCAAAAATTTGGGAAAATAGAATTTTAAAGGAAACCCCAAACCAAACACAAAAAACAAATAGGATTTCCTTAAAAAAGTAGAATTAAAAATTCAAGGTTTTCCCTTTGGGATTCCCTGTTTTCAAATAAGGCGCTTCAACCCGTTAATTAGTTTTGGCTTTTTTCAGTTTTTTCTCTATTTTTTTGGTTTTGCCAGCTTATAAAACCCTTTTAGACTGGGGATCCTCGTTCATGAGTAACGAAATTCAGGAGTTTTTTGGCTAGCAAAGGGATTGCCCGCACAGAACAACAAGCTACAACCCTCAAGGGAATGGCAAGTGGGGCGGGTTTAATGGGACTATATGGAAGGCAGTTACAATTTACATTAAAGTGCGCAAAACTACCCGTTCAAAAACTGGCAAACTGTCCACCCGTTTCTCCCTTCCCCCTCTATTAATCACTGCTGTCACAGCCCACTAAAGCAACCCCCTCTTTAAAGACTCCTCAACAAATTTACGTCGTTTCCCCTACGGGACCCCGTGCCCACTTTGGTTTTTGTCATCCCGGGCCCGTTCCCTGAAAGAGTCACCGTAGGATGAACAAGACGGATCCCCTTTGTGGAAGAGGTAGAGCTCCTGCAAGCTAAACACATTTTCGCCCACAAATTTGGGGTACCAAAAAAGGGTGAAAGACTACAAAAATCTAAAAAGACATTTTTTGCCCCATTGAAATCCCTAATTTTGGGGTGGAATCTCAAAATACACCAATAGATGTGAAAAATGCTTTCGTTTTTTTCCCCCCCTGAAAGCCCCCTTTAACTACCCCCCAAAGGGAAAAAGAGGATTTTCTCCAGCAGTTTAAACAAACCCCCCGGAAAATATCGAACCTGGGGAAGAGGCTCAAGGGGTACAAGGGCGGGACGGTACGTGCCCACCCCAAATTTTTGGGAAAATTAAATGTCCTGAAAAATTTTAAAAAGGGGGGATTGTAGGGATACGGTCCTGGGGGGGAGCAGCGCAGGATAAAAACTGCACCACCTCTAAGGGGGCCCCTTTAAAAACAACAACATTTTTGGGGTGTGTTTCCCTGGCACCAACACATTGGGGTGGGATTTCCTCCTACTTTTTCCCCCTTTTAAAAGCGACAGATTACTGGTTTAGTTTTAAAAATTTGGCCTGTAGTTATTAAATTTTCTCTTGACATAAGGCAAAAGAACCAAAAAAAACCCCCATCCCTGAAAAAGCCATTATTAGAGTACTAGTCAATTTTATTTTTTTGTTGCAGAAGTAAAATATGAAAATCATGTTCAAAAAAAGCCTAGAGATAAGGGCCTGTGTTTCTATCACAAAAAAAAAAACCCAAAAGGGGGAAACCTTCCACCAACCAATTACAGGGTTTTGGCCCACGGGGGAAATGTCCTAGGCCCCCTTCTCTTTCTTCCCTATAAAAAAAAAGACCAACCCAAAAACATTGCAACTAATCAAACCCCACACAAAATTTCAGATGACATTTAAAATACGTCACTCTCACCCAGCCCAATTTAAGCTTTGCCAATAAAGAAAAAACTGAATTAAAAAGAAAAAATCCCAAACCCGGGTGAGGGCCAAACAAACTTACTCTAAACATTGAAAAAAACCACTACAAAACAGTTTGGTTTAAAAAAGCTGGCAGATGTTTTCTCCTTTAAAATAATGATAAATGGATTTACCTATCACAAAAATCACAAAAGGGAAAAATTTTTTAGGAATCCACCTTGATAAAAACTCAAATTTCAAACTCCAAAACACAACCAAAATTTTCCCAAAAAAAATTCCAAGACTTTAGGGATTTCATTTGAAGACACGGACTATGTTCCAAAAGTCGCCCTCCTGGCCCTATATCACCTCACTTATTTACCAATATCTTTACCCATGGAATTTGTGCATGGGGCCAACAACAATAAACCCCTCTCAGAAACCAAATAAAACACCCAAAAAAGGCTGCAGTCAGAATAAAAAATTCCCACTACAGACAGCACACATCCCCAATAAAACAAAACTCTAAACCTACTCAAAAATACAAAAAAACCAAACATATTGCTGCACCTACCCACAAACAAGAACCCCTTAACTCTGATATTAAAACCCCCCCTCCCCAAACCCCCTCCCTACCAACCTCAACAGAACACATACCCAATTTAAAACAAGGCACGACACTCTTTGATTTCCCCCGTGTCCATCTCACAAAAATGCAAAAACCAAATGCACCCTAAAAGGCCCCCAAAATCTGGGAAATTTATTAAACCGTGAATATAAAAAAAAACCCTGCCCGTTTATAAATTCCCAAATCTCTTCTCAAAAATCACTTACCAACCCACAACAAAAAATAAAAACGAAAAATTTTATCTCATAAATTGTATCTCATATATTATCTATTTTTGATCTCATAAAGTCAACCTGTGACCCAATTTAAACTTTGTTACAAATTTTAAAATTCATTACCTAACAGAATATTCCCCCCCCCCCCCCCCCCCCCTTCCCCCCCGGTTTAAAAAGAAAAAAAAAAAAATAAAAAAAAATTATAAAATTTTTTTGTAATATTAAATTTTTAAAATTTTGGGGGGTTTTTGTTTTAAAAAATTTGTAATTTTAATTTTTAATTTTTTTGTTTAAAAAATTTAAAATTTTTAGGTTTTAAATTTTTAATGCTTTTATAAATGGGTTTTAAAAGTAATTATAAAAAATTGTTTATTTTTAATTTCATTTTTTAAAATAAAATTTTTTTTTAAAAAAATTTTAAATTTTTAAGTTTTTAATATAAGTTTTTTGGGTTTAAAAACCCTTTAAAAAAAAAAATTTTTTCCTTTTAAAATAATATTTTCTCAAATTTAATTTTGGGTGGGTTTTTTAGTTGTTTGGTTTTTTAGGAAAGTTTAAACCTTTTCTACTTTTATCCCTTATTTTGACTTAAAGTTTCCGGTTTAAACCCTTTTTGTCTTGGGTTTTCCTTAATGTAAATGGTTTTAAACCCTTTGTGTACTGGTTTTTCCTTAGGGACTGGTTTACCTTTGGTACTGGTTTTTTCCCTTTGTGTACGGTTTACCTTAGTGTACTGGTTTACCTTAGTGTACTGGTTTACCTTAGTGTACTGGTTTACCTTAGTGTACTGGTTTACCTTAGTGTACTGGTTTACCTTAGTGTACTGGTTTACCTTAAGGTGTACTGGTTTACCTTAGTGTACTGGTTACCTTAGTGTACTGGTTTACCTTAGTGTACTGGTTTACCTTAGTGTACTGGTTTACCTTAGTGTACTGGTTTACGTTGATGGTTCTGTTCACCAATCCACTGGTGCAGCTGGTAGTGCTGCTGTTGTCGTACAGAGTGATGGCTCTCTTAAAGAAATTGGAGCACGCATCAATAACTGCGCCTCTACCCTTCAGACAGAACTGTTTGCCATACTCCTTGCACTGAAATGCATCTATGTCTCTAAGATTGACAGTTTAATTGTAACTGATTCTCTGTCATCCACAAATGCTCTCAACTTATTAAGCATAAATTGTGGCATGCTTGTGTCAGAAGCCAGACACAGGTATGGTAGGATTGTGGACAGTGGAGTCAGAGTGCACATGCTGTGGATTCCATCTCACATTGGTCTTCAGATGCATGATAGAACTGATAAATTGGCTAAGCTGTATGCTTTCAAAGAGGGAGTAGATTACAATCTTGGCTTGTCAGGTAGTAGTTTGAGAACAATAATACGAAAAGAACTTCAAATGAACTTCATTGACTTAAGACTTAGGGAGATTGACACAAGTCAGTCCATCTATCATCATTCCATCATGCAGGAGGAGCCACATGTCTATGGTGCATCCAACAAGATAAGCAGACTCTTGGATGTCACTACCGCCCGGCTCCGGCTGGGTTACAAGTATCTTTGGCAGGTTAAATCACCACCACCAGATGTAGACCAAACGAAATGTAAACTTTGCCAGATGGATTATTGTCACACCTTGCGTCATTATGTACTGGAGTGTGATAAAATTAATGAATTTAGAAACAACTCACTCAGAAGTGTTCAAGAAATGGCTAAGTATTTTATCCACAGTGGTATATTACAGACCATTCTGGAGAAATACCCTGACTTTGCTAGCTGTAAATAAAGCATTACCACATATGTGTAGTGTGTGTGTGTGTGTTGTGTGTGTGTGTTGTGTGTGTGTGTGTGTGTGTGTGTGTGTGTGTGTGTTTTGTGTGTGTGTGTGTGTGTGTGTGTGTGTGTGTGTGTGTGTGTGTGTGTGTGTGTGTGTGTGTGTGTGTGTGTGTGTGTGTGTGTGTGTATATGTGTGTGTGTGTGTGTGTGTGTGTGTGTGTGTGAGTATGAGTATGAGTGTGTGTGTATGAGTGTGTGTGTGTGTATGAGTTGTGTGGTGTGTATGAGTGTGTGTGTGTGTGTGTGTGTATGAGTGTGTGTGCATGTGTGTGTATGAGTTTGTGTGTGTGGTGTGTGTGTGTGTGTGTGTGTGTGTGTTTATGTGTGTGTGTGTATGAATTTGTATGTGTGTGTGTGTGAGACAGAGAGACTCAGCAATCAACATTTGCACCAATAACTCACTACAGTTGTGACCGGGTGTGGAAGTGTGAATTGCTCATTACTCTAAAATTTGTTCATGATTGCAGCCATGTATAACGTAAGTAACCATTCTTACAGTATTCATTACTTTTGTAACTTGTGAGTTCATTACCTTTGTAACCTTGTGAGTTCATTACCTTGTACTTAGTTCAGCCATCAAAACTTTGGAGCCCGGTCCCTGGACCCATTGTGTACCTCTGTAATCTGTAAATACCTTTGTAACTTGTCATGATTGTGACTAGACCTACCTGGAGTTCATTACCTTTGTAAATTGTGAGTTCATTACCTTTGTAAATTGTGAATTCATTACCTCTGTAACTTGCTCAGCTATCAAAACTTTGAGGCCCAGTCCCTGGACCCATTATGTACCTCTGTAATCTTTTGACTACCGCCCACAGGATGGGTATGGGGTGCATAATAAACATATTAAACTAACTAACTAACGGTTACCCTTAATTCTATTTATGTCCCTCCATGCCCGGCTAAGTGGGGTGTGAGCATTAAGACCGTTGACAAATTTTTCCAGTAAGGGGGCCGTAGGGCAAAATTCCTAACTCGTTTATTTACCGTCCGATTTTGTTCAGTTTTGGTACACAAGACAAAGTGTTCTCACTCTTTATTGAAAATATTTATCAAAAATATACCTCAAACAACAACTGAGAAAAGACTGATTTACTGAAATTGCCCTAGGGGCAATACTTCATTCTTATATGGGACTACGTAAGGTGGTTTGGACACTTGGTGCCGAGAGTACAATGCTAATACTTATTTTGACCGATAGATTTCCTCTAAAATACCTTACCGTTATTTCACAAAAAAATAAAGTTTGTTAGTTCTGGAATATTGCAAAAAAAATCTGCCCTTTACTCCCACATAACTCCCAAAGTATTTGGAATATTTTCAAAAACTCAAAGGTCAAAATAAGAGAAATCATTATTCTACAATGTCTGTGAATATTATTCCATTTAATTAAGTAATAAAGGAATCATTTGATGCCCTAGGTGAATAAGTTACTTCCGAGATATCGGCCGAGAGCGCCGGCAGGCCCCCGTCTCAAAAAAAAAAAAAAAATTTTCGCGAAAATCGCGTTTGTTTGGGTGTATTTCTTAGTAAACTGATGTTCTAGTGCAGTTATCCTCTTCAAAACACCGTTTTCTCTTACTCAGAGACTAAAGAATGGGACATGACTCAATATTTATCGAAATATTCCCGATAATCTTTCGTCATATTATGGCCTATTTTATTCAGCCTAGAGTATATAACATGTTTGTATGTTATTTACAGTGTTTATTATATCATATTAGATCAATTCTGATAGACAAATAAGCCGTAGAGTTGATATATAAGCGTAATAATGGGTGATTCCTGGCTGGCACCTCGGGAGCGGGAACACTGCCGAGCGTTCCCGTCTGGTTCCTGGTTGTCTCTAAGTCTGCGGATAAGTCCCACCTACTGTTTTATGATGCCAAATAGTCAGTTATTATATTAGAAAGAATAATGCAAGAAAAGGCGATAAAAACAGGAAAACAACTCCAAAAAATATATATGGGCCGTGAGCAGACTCGGTACCAACATCGCCGTCACCATACCTGATATAAATGACTATAATTTCTTGTAGAAACGTCGTAGAACATTCATTCTGGTACCATTGTGTTGCCAAAGAGTTGAGCTATTTTTCAGTATATATAACTCAATTTCCATATTTTTTCGATTTTCGGTGAGCGCGCGCGGAAATTTGCCCGACGGTCCCCTTAGATATGACGCCAAACCTTAATTTGACGAGTTATATGGAAATCTCCTTTATACTTTTTAATTTAATTATTTATACAAAATTATTCAAGCAAATTACTCAGATCAATTAGTGAATATTACCGAATATACAGTCTACACTTGTGTCTGTGTTGCTGACATCAGTTTCTCAAGGTCTAGACGTGTGAGACATGATGGTGGCCAGGGAGGAGGGATGTTATTGTGACCTGACGGAGGGATGTTATTGTGACCTGACGGAGGGATGTTATTGTGACCTGACGGAGGGGGTTTTTATTGTTTACCCCGACGGAGGGATGTTATTGTGACCTGACGGAGGGATGTTATTGTGACCTGAAGGAGGGATGTTATTGTGACCTGAAGGAGGGATGTTATTGTGACCTGAAGGAGGGATGTTATTGTGACCTGACGAGGTGTTATTGTGACCTGAAGGAGGGGTGTTATTGTGACCTGAAGGAGGATGTTTGGGGACCCTGAAGGAGGGATGTTATTGTGACCTGAAGGAGGGATGTTACTGTGACCTGAAGGAGGGATGTTATTGTGACCTGAAGGAGGGATGTTATTGTGACCTGAAGGAGGGATGTTATTGTGACCTGAAGAGGGGTGTTATTTGTGACCTGACGGAGGATGTTATTGTGACCTAAAAGGGGGGATGTTATTGTGACCTGAAGGGGGGATGTTATTGTGACCTGAAAGGAGGATGTTATTGTGACCTGAAGGAGGGATGTTATTGTGACCTGAAGGAGGGATGTTATTGTGACCTGAAGGAGGGATGTTATTGTGACCTGAAGGAGGGATGTTGTGACCTGAAGGAGGGATGTTATTGTGACCTGAAGGAGGGATGTTATTGTGACCTGAAGGAGGGATGTTATTGTGACCTGAAGGGAGGGACTGGGGGTATTGTGCCTGGGAAAGGGGGGATGTTATTGTGACCTGAAGGAGGGATGTTATTGTGACCTGAAGGAGGATGTTATTGTGACCTGAAGGAGGGAGTTTTGTGACCTAAAAAGGGAGGTATTGTGACCTGAGGAGGATTTATTGTGACCTGAAGGAGGGATGTTATTGTGACCTGAAGGAGGGATGTTATTGTGACCTGAAGGAGGGATGTTATTGTGACCTGAAGGAGGGATGTTATTGTGACCTGAAGGAGGGATGTTATTGTGACCTGAAGGAGGGATGTTATTGTGACCTGAAGGAGGGATGTTGTGACCTGAAGGAGGGATGTTTACTGTGACCTAAGGGGATTTTTTATTGTGACCTGAAGGAGGGATGTTATTGTGACCTGAAGGAGGGAAGTTATTGTGACCTGAAGGAGGGATGTTATTGTGACCTGAAGGAGGGATGTTATTGTGACCTGACGGAGGGATGTTATTGTGACCTGAAGGAGGGATGTTATTGTGACCTGACGGAGGGATGTTATTGTGACCTGAAGGAGGGATGTTATTGTGACCTGAGGAGGGATGTTATTGTGACCTGAAGGAGGGATGTTATTGTGACCTGAAGAGGGAAAGTTTTTGAAACCCGACGGAGGGATGTTATTGTTACCTGAAGGGGGATTTTTAATTGACCTGACGGAGGGATGTTATTGTGACCTGAAGGAGGGGATGTTATTGTGACCTGAAAGGGGGGTGTTTTTGACCTGAGGAGGGATGTTATTGTGACCTGAAGGAGGGATGTTATTGTGACCTAAGGAGGGTGTTGTGACCGAAGGGGGGGGATGTGATATTGTTTTACCTGAAGGAGGGATGTTATTGTGACCTGAAGGAGGGATGTTATTGTGACCTGAAGGAGGGATGTTATTGTGACCTGAAGGAGGGATGTTATTGTGACCTGAAGGAGGGATGTTTTGTGACCTGAAGGAGGGATGTTGTGACCTGAAGGAGGGATATTGTGACCTGAAGGAGGGATGTTATTGTGACCTGAAGGAGGGATGTTAATTGTGACCCCGAGGAGGGATGTTATTGTGACCTGAAGGAGGGATTTTTATTGTGACCTGAAGGAGGGATGTTATTTTTTTACCTGAAGGAGGGTGTTTTGGACCTGAAAGGGGGGATATTGTGACCTGAAGGAGGATGTTATTTTTGACCTGAAGGAGGGATGTTTTGTACCTGAAGGAGGGATGTTTTTTGACCTAAAGGAGGGATGTTTTGTACTAAGGGGATGTATTGTCCTGAAGGAGGGATGTTATTTGACCTTTAAGGAGGGATGTTATTGTGACCTGAAAAGGGTGGATGTTATTGTGACCTGAAGGGGGGGATGTTATTGTGACCTGAAGGAGGGATGTTATTGTGACCTGAAAGGGGGGGATGTTTTGTGACCTGAAAGGGGGGTGAATGTTATTGTGACCTGAAAGGGGGGATTTTTTGTGACCTGAAGGAGGATGTTATTGTGACCTGAAGGAGGGATGTTATTGTGACCTGAAGGAGGGATGTTATTGTGACCTGAAGGAGGGATGTTATTGTGACCTGAAGGAGGGATGTTATTGTGACCTGAAGAGGGAGTTTATTTGACCTGAAGAGGGATGTTATTGTGACCTGAAGGAGGGATGTTGTGACCTGAAGGAGGGATGTTATTGTGACCTGAAGGAGGGATGTTATTGTGACCTGAAGGAGGGATGTTATTGTGACCTGAAGGAGGGATGTTATTGTGACCTGAAGGAGGGATGTTATTGTGACCTGAAGGAGGGTTGTTATAGTGACTAGAGGAGGGATGTTATTTGACCTGAGAGGATGTTATGTACCTGAAGGAGGGATTTATTGTGACCTGAAGGAGGGATGTTATGTGACCCGAAGGAGGGATGTTATTGTTTACCCTGAAGGAGGATGTTATAGTGACCTGAAGGAGGGATGTATTGTGACCTGAAGGAGGGGAATTTTGTCTGAAGGAGGATGTTTTGACCTGAAGGAGGGATGTTATTGTGACCTGAAGGAGGGATGTTATTGTGACCTGAAGGAGGGATGTTATTGTGACCTGAAGGAGGGATGTTATGTGACCTGAAGGAGGGATGTTATTGTGACCTGAAGGAGGGATTTTGTGTGAAGGAGGTTATTGGTGACCTGAAGGAAGGGGTTTTTATTGTGACCTGAAGGGGGATTTAATGTGACCTGAAGGAGGGATGTTATTTTTGACCTGAAGGGGGAGTTTTATTGTGACCTGAAGGAGGGATGTTTTTGTGACTCTGAAGGAGGGATGTTATGTGACCTGAAGGAGGGGTGTTATTGTGACCTGAAGGGGGATGTTATTTGGGGACCTGAAGAGGGGGTTGTGACCTGAAGAGGGTGTTATTGTGACCGAGGAGGGATGTTATTGTGACCTGAAGGAGGGATGTATTGTTGACCTGAAGGAGGGGATTTATTGTGACCCTGAAGGAAGGGTTTTTGTGACCGAAGGGGATGTTTATTGTGACCTGAAGGAGGATGTTATTGTGACTTTGGGGGGATGTTAAATTGTGACTAAAAGGGATTGTTTTGTTGATTAGGGGTTGGCATATTATTACCAGGAGGATTTTTTACCTTTAAGAATTTAAATTTACCTAAATAATGTTATTGTTTCCAAAATGTTTTTTGACCTCAGAATTTTTAATTGTGGCCTAAGGAGTTTATTGTGACCTAAAACCGTTATTGTACCTGAAGAGCGGATGTTTTACCTGAATTAGGGAATATATTTACCTGAAGGAATGTTTTGTAAAATATGGTGACCTAAGTTTTAATTAATTTTTACCCTTAAAAAATTTATTATACTAAAAATTTATTTACCAACATTTATAGACCAAAAATTTGCAACTGAAAATTTACCAAATTAAATTTACCTAAACAATATATTTACCAACATTAATTTACCTAAACATAATATACCAACATAATTTACCAACATAATTTACCCAAAATTATTATTACCAAACATAAATTTACCCCAACATAAAATTTACCAACATAATTTACCAACAAATTTATTAACCGGGGGCCAAAATAAATTTTAACCAGAATTTAAATTATTTACCCACATTATTTCCAACATAATTTAACCACATAATTTACCAAAATTTAACTTATTACAAAAATTTTCCATTTTACAAAACATATATTTACCAACATAATTTTACCAACTAATTTACCAACAAATTTACCTTTTACATAATTACCAACTAATTTAAAAATTTATTTACCAAAAATAATTTACACTAAATAATTTTACCTACATAATTTTACCAAAATTTACCACTAAATTACCAACAATAATTTACCGCAAAATTTACCACCTAAATTTCAACTATACCCAACATATTTACCAAACATAATTTCCAACTAATTTCAACATAAATTTACCAACATAATTACCAACATAATTTACCAATAATTTACCAACAAATTTACCAACATTTAAATTTGCCACAATTATTTACCACATAATTTATTTACCAACTAATAATTTAACCTAAAAATTTAAACATAAAATTTTCAACATAATTTACCCATAAAAACATAATTTCCAAATATTTTACCAACATAATTTACCAATAATTTACCAACATAATTTACCAAAAATATTTCCAACATATTTACCAACATAATTTTATTGCCAACAATAATTTTAACCAACATAATTTAACCTAACATAATTTACCAACATAATTTACAAACATAATTTCCTACTAATTTACCAACGATATTACCAAAATAATTTACCAACATATTTACCTAAATAATTTACCAAAAATTTACCTACATAATTTCCAAATAATTTTACCTAACATAATTACCACATAAAATTTATTTCCAACTATTTAAAATTTCCAACATAATTTTACCAACATAATTTTCCAACATAATTTACCAATCTAAATTTACCCCCAACAAATTTTCCAACATAATTTACCAAATAATTTACCAACATATATTTACCAACATTATTTTCCAACATAAATTTTTTACATATTTACCAACATATTTAAACCAAAATTTACCAAAATTTTACCCAATTTCAAAATTTACCAACATAATTTAAACCAACATTTTAAAAATTTTTCCAACATAATTTACCAACATAAATTCTACATTACCAAAATTTATTTACCAAAATAATTTACCAAACAAATTTACCAACATAATTTCCAAATTTTACTTTACCAAAATAATTGTACCAACAAATTTTACCAACATTTAATTTACCAACATAATTTACCCAACAAATTTTTCCAACATAATTCCAAAATATTTACCAACATTATTTACCAAACATATTTACCAACATAATTACCAACATATCCAACAATTTACCCAAATTTAATTTCCAACATAATTTAAACCAAATAATTTACCAAAAAAATTTAAATAATTTACCAACAAATTACCCACATAATTTACCAACATAATTTACCAACATAATTTACCAACATAATTTACCAAATATTTTCCAACATAATTTACCAACAATTTAAAATTATTTACCAACATAATTTACCAACAAATTTTACCAACATAATTTTGACCAAATAATTTCCAACATATTTAACAAAATTTTACCAACTAATTATTAACCAAACAATTTTCAACATAATTTACCAACATAATTTACCAACAAAAATTACCAACATAATTTACCAACATAAATTTACCAACATAATTTACCAAACAAAAATTTCCACCTCCAACATTAAATTTACCAACAAATTTTAACCAACATAATTTACCACAAATTTAATTTATTTACCCATAACCAACTATTTCCAAACATTTAATTTTACCAACATAATTTACCAACATTTTTTTACCAACATAATTTACCAACAAAATTTTAAATTTTCCAAACATTTAATTTACCAACATAATTTACCAAACATAATTTACCCTAAACAATAAATTTACCAACATAAATTTTTTACTAATTTTCAACTAAAATATTTTCCAACATAATTTCCAACAATATTTACCAACATAATTTTAAAATTTTAACCCAATTATTTTCCAACATAATTTTATATTACCAAAAATTACCATTATTTCCAACATAATTTTTCCAACATAATTTACCAACATAATTTACCAAACTTTAATTTACCAACATAATATTTACCCAACATAATTTTAACCAATAATTTACCAACATAATTTTACCAACATTTTTTAACAACATAAATTTACCAACATATTTTACCAACATAATTTAATACATAATTTTCCAACAAATTATTACCAAACATAATTTTTACCTGAAATATTTACCAACATATTTTCCAATAATTACCAAACATAATTTACCAACATAAATTTACAAACATAATTACTTTTACCTTAAACATTAATTTCCAAATAATTTTACCAACATTTTTTTAACAATAATTTTCCAACATATTTACACAAATTTAATTTACCAACAAATTTTTTCCAACATTAATTTCCAACATAAATTTACCCAACATAATTTACCAACTTAATTTACCAACATAATTTACAACATTTTAACTAATTTACCAACATAATTTACCAACAAATTACCAATTATTTACCAACATAAATTTTACCAACATAATTTCCAACATAATTACCAACATAATTTCCAACATAATTTACCCAACATAATTTACCAACTATAATTTACCAACATAATTTACCAACATAATTTACCAACATAATTTACCAACATAATTTACCAACATAATTTTCCAAAATAATTTTCCAACATAATTTACCAAAATAATTTTACAAATAATTACCAACATAATTTACCCAAAATAAATTACCAAATAATTTACCAACATAATTTCCAACATAATTTTCCAACATATTTACCAACATAATTTACCAACATAATTACCAAATTTAAATTTCCAACATAATTTTTCCCAAAAAAATTTACAAAATAATTGCCAACTATTTACCCATAATTTAACATAATTTTCCAACATAATTTACCAACATAATTTACCAACATAATTTTTCCAAAATAATTTTCCAAACATAATTTCCAACATAATTTCAACATAATTTTTCCAACATAATTTACCAACATAATTTTCCAACATAATTTTACCAACATAATTTACAAAATAATTTCCAACATAATTTACCAACATAATTTCCAACAAAAATTACCACATAATTTTCCCAAAATAATTTTCCAACCTAATTTTACCCCATAATTACCAAATAATTTACCAACAAAATTTAACCAACATAATTTCCCAAAATAATTTACCAACATAATTTACCAACATAATTTTACCAAAATAATTTACCAACATAATTTACCAACATATTTACAACATAATTTTCCCCAAAATAATTTTCCAACATTTAAATTTACAACATAATTTACCAACATAATTTACCAACATAATTTTACCAACTAATTTTACCCAAAATAATTTTCCAACATAATTTACCAACATAATTTTACCAACATAATTACTATTTAAAAACACATAATTTACCAACATAATTTCCAAAATAATTTACCAACATAATTTACCAACATAATTTACAACATTAATTTACCAACATAATTTACCAACATAATTTACAACATAATTACCAACATAAATTTACCAACATAATTTACCAACATAATTTACCAACATAATTTACCAACCTAATTACCAACATAAAATTTTACACCAACATAATTTACCAACATAAAATTTTCCAACATAATTTACCAACATAATTTACAAAACAAATAATACCAACATAATTTTTCCAACATAATTTTCCAACATAATTTACCAACAAATTAAATATTACCACTAATTTGCCAACATAATTTACCAACATAATTAACCAACATAATTTACCAACATATTTACCAACTTATTTACCAACATAATTTACCAAACATAATTTTTTCCCAACATAATTTACCAACATAATTTCCAAAATAATTTACCAACATAATTTACCAACATAAATTTAAACCCATAATAACCAAATAATTTTACAACATAATTTCCAACATAATTTCCCAACATAATTTACCAACATAATTACCAACATAATTTACCAACATAATTTTCCAACATAATTTTAAACCAACATAATTTACCAACATAATTTACCAACATAATTTCCAACATAATTTTCCAACATAAAATTTTCCAACATAATTTACCAACATAATTTTCCAACATAATTTCCAACATAATTTACCAACATAATTTACCAACATAATTTTACCAACATAATTTCCAACTAATTTTCCAACATAATTTACCAACATAATTTACCAACATAATTTTCCAACATAATTTAACCAACATAATTTACAAACATAAATTTCCAACATAATTTAACATAATTCCAACATAATTTTTTTCCAAAATAATTACCAACATAATTTACCAACATAATTTCCACTTAATTTACCAACATAATTTACCAACATAAAATTTTTCCAACATAATTTCCAACATATTTACCAAAATTAATTTCCAACATAATTTACCAACATAATTTTTCCACATAATTTACCAACATAATTTTTTCCAACATAATTACCAACATAATTTACCAACATAATTTACCAACATTAATTTTCCAACATAATTTTTCCCCAAAATAATTTACCAACATAATTTACCAACATAATTACCAACATAATTTACCAACATAAATTTTCCAACATAATTTTCCAAAAAATTTACCAACATAATTTACCAACATAATTTTCCAACATAATTTTCCAACAAAAATTTACCAACATAATTTTCCAACATAATTTACCACATAATTTACCAACATAATTTACCAACATAATTTCCAACATAATTTCCAACATAATTTACCAACATAATTTACCAACATAATTTACCAACAAATTTATCCCAAAATAATTTACCAACATAATTTACCAACATAATTTACCAACATAATTTACCAACATAATTTACCAACATAATTTACCAACATAATTTACCAACATAATTTACCAACATAATTTACCAACATAATTTACCCAAAAAAATTTACCAACATAAATTCAACATAATTTACCAACATAATTTACCAACTTTTCAACATAATTACCAACATAATTTACCAACATAATTTACCAACATAATTTTACCAAAATAATTTACAACATAAATTTCCAACATAATTTTCCAACATAATTTACCAACATAATTTACCAACAAATTTACCAACATAATTTCCAACCATAATTTTAAACCCCAAATAATTTACCAAATATTTTTACAACAAATTTCCAACATAATTTTCAAACTTTTAAACATATTAACCAACATAATTTCCAAATAATTTTAAAAAAAATTACCAAACAAAATTTTTCCCAAAATTAAATTTACCAATAATTCCCATAATTTAAACTTTACCAAATATTTACCAAATAAATTTACTTCAACATAATTTTACAAATACCAACAATAATTTCAACAAATTTACCAACATAATTTACCAACAAATTTTTCCAAATAATTTCCACTATTTACGCAAAAAATAAATTAACAACATAAATTTACTGCAATAATTACCCATAATTTACACATAATTTCCACTTTACCAACAAATTTAAATTTTAAAAATAAACCCAAAATAATTTCCAACTAATTTTTTACAAAACTCATGCATAACTAATTTCCAACTATAATTGTTAATCCAATCAAAAATTTTTAACTTTTATTGTTCCAAACTAAATAACCCCCAAAATAACCAGACATAAAATTCGAAATTCATTCTACCAAAAATTTTTACCATGATAATTATCAACATTTTTTAGCTGTTTAACCACCTTAAACAAAACAAATAGTAAATACAAAATTTCCCGAATCATAATTTCTGCCCTTTTGTTCCAAAAAATTTCCCAAAAAACCCTTTTTTTTAAAAAACATAAAACCCAACTTTTAATTTTTTTTAACAAAAAAACCCCAAAAATTTTCAATTTTTAAACCAAACCAAAAAAAAAAAACCAAAAAATAAGATCCTATCAACCGACACCTCCCTTATTAATCTGATGGATTACCTGAGAACTGAAATGTCAAAGGGGAACCTCATACGCATGGTAACCTTAGACCTGCAAAAGGCCTTCGATACTGTCAACCACAATATATTATGTAATAAACTTCAAACTATCGGTATAGGTTCTGTAGACTGGTTTAAGTCCTACCTTAGCAACAGGAGACAAATAGTCAAAATCAACAAAACAGAATCAGAACCCCTGCCGATAACATGTGGAGTTCCCCAAGGTAGTATTCTGGGTATCTTATTATTCTTATGTTATGTCAATGATATGCCTATCAGTGTCAGGTGCAAACTCCTACTGTATGCAGATGACAGTGCTCTGTTAGTGTCAGGTAAAGACCCACAAGATATTGCTGATGTTTTAACACTGGAACTGGAGTCCTGCAGCAAATGGTTAGTAGACAACAAACTATCATTACACCTAGGGAAAACTGAAGCCATTCTCTTTGGCACGAAACATAAACTGAGAAGGGTAAATAATTTTAATGTTCAATGTAATGGGGAGCCCATCACTTTGGTTTCATCAGTAAAATATTTGGGAATCCCCTTTGACCCATGAATGTCAGGAGAATTGATAGGGAACAGTGTAGTAAAGAAAGCGAATGCCAGACTGAAGTTCCTGTATAGACAAGCACAGTGTCTACCTACTGAGGCTCGCAGGACTCTATGTCTAGCCCTTATACAATGCCATACGGATTACGCTTGCTCTTCTTGGTACTCTGCCTTGACAAAAAAACTGAAAGATAGACTGCAAATCACCCAGAACAAAATTGTAAGATTCATCCTGGGGCTGGGACCAAGAGAACATGTAGGCCAGGATGAATTACAGCAGTTGGATATGCTGAATGTTGAAGACAGAGTAAAAACAACTGAAGCTAAATCATGTTTATAAAATTGCTCACAAGCAATGTCCAGAATATCTTGCTGTCAATTTTGTCAAGGCTGGGAACCAAAGCAATCATAGAACTAGGGGGAGAGAGCACAACTTTGTAGTACCCACAGTCAGTGGCCAGGCTTCAAACACCTTTTATTGTACAGCAATAAAGGAATGGAACAGACTACCCGCACATGTCAAAGCCAGTCATAGCATGAACCAGTTCAAGAAGAGTGCCAAAAGGTGTCTGATGAATGTAGCTACAGAAAGGGAGGGGAATGATTTTCTATTTTTTTAGCTAACATACGTGTAAATTTTACCTTATTCCTTGTAATGACCCTCGTATTGTAGATAGTCTTAATGACCTTGGTGTCGCAGATAGTCTTTTTAGTATGATAATAAGATGTTATCTTCATTGTAGAACAATAAGAAAATATTATAACCTTTATACTATAATAATAAGGTAAAAGGACCTCAATGGAAATAAGTCACTCTGTCTGACTTTTTTGGGTTATCCCAGGTTCTCTACACATATGCTGCTATGTATGATAATTCTATGTAACTGTATTTGTGTATACCTGAATAAACTTACTTACTTACTTATAATTTACCAACATAATTTGCCAACATAATTTACCAACATAATTTACCAACATAATTTACCAACATAATTTACCAACATAATTTTCCAACATAATTTTCCAACATAATTTACCAACATAATTTACCAACATAATTTACCAACATAATTTACCAACATAATTTACCAACATAATTTTCCAACATAATTTACCAAATAAATTTTTTTAAAAATAATTTTCCAACAAAATTTTACCAACATAATTTTTTTCCCAAAATAAAAATTTCCCAAAATAATTTTTCCAACATAATTTTACCCAAAATAATTTAAACCCAAAAATAATTTACCAACATAAATTTTTTAAAATAAATTTTCCCCCAACATAATTTACCAACATAAAATTTTCCCCCCCATAAATTTTCCAACATAAAATTTCACCAAAAATTTTTCCCAAAATAATTTTCCCAAAAATAAAAATTTTCCAACAAAATTTTCCAACATAATTTAAACCAAAATAATTTTTCCCAAAATTTAAATTTTCCAACACAAAATTTTTTTAACATAATTTTTTAACCCCCCTAAATTTTCCAACCCTAATTTACCAAAAATAATTTACCAAATTTTAACCAACAAAAATTTTCCCCAAAATAAATTTTCCAAAATAATTTTTCCAACATAATTTACCAACATAATTTTACCAACTAAATTTTTCCAACATTTAATTTTCCAAAATAATTTCCCCAAAAATAATTTTCCAAAAATTTAAATTTTTCCCAAAATAATTTTCCCCCAAAATAATTTACAACAAAATTTTTAAAAACATAAATTTTCCAACCTAATTTTCCCCAAAAAAATTTCCAACATAATTTTCCAACATAATTTACCAACATAAATTTTAAACATAATTTTCCAACATAATTTTTTCCAAAATAAATTTTCCCAAAATAAAATTTTTTTCCAAAAATTTAAATTTTCCAAAATTTTCCAAAAAAAATTTCCCCAAAATAAATTTTCCAACATAATTTTTCCAAAAAATAATTTTAAAAAAACAAAATTAAACCAACATAATTTACCAACATAATTTTAAAAACATAATTTACCAACAAATTTTCCCAAAATAATTTTTCCCAAAATAATTTTCCAAAATAAATTTTCCCCCCCATAATTTTTCCAAATAATTTTCAAAATAATTTTCCAACATAATTTTCCAACATTAATTTTTCCAACAAAAATTTTCCAAAATTAAATTTTTCCAACATAAATTTACCAAAATAATTTTCCCAAAATAAAATTTTTTTAACATATTTTCCCCCCAAAAAATTTCCCAAAATAATTTTTCCAACATATTTTCCAACATAATTTTCCCAAAATAATTTTCCAACAAAAATTTACCCAAAATTTAAATTTTTCCCAAAATAATTTACCAAAATAATTTACCAAAAAATTTTTAACATAATTTTTTTTTCCAACATAAATTTTTTAACATAATTTACCAACCCTAATTTTCCCAAAAAAATTTTCCCAAAATAATTTTCCCAAATAATTACCAAAATAATTTACCAAAATAATTTTTCAACATAAATTTTTCCAAAATAATTTTTCCAAAATAAATTTTCCAAATTTAAATTTTCCAAAAAAAAATAATTTTCCAACATAATTTCCAAAAATTTTTTCCCAAAAAAATTTTCCAACATAAAAAATACCCAAAAAATTTTAAATTAATTTTAAAAAATTTCCCAAAAATTTTAAACTTTTTAACTTTTACCAAAAAATTTACAAAAAATTTTCCCAAATTTTTCCTAAATAATTTCCAAAATTTTCCCCCCCCTAATTTTCCCCCCTAATTTTCCCCCCCCTAAACCCCCCCCTAATTTTCCCCAAAATAATTTTTCCCCAAAAACCCAAAATAATTTCCCCAAATTTACAACCCCCAAAATTTTCCCCCAAACCCCCCCCCTAACCCCCAAATTTTACAAACCCCCCCCTAAACAAACCCCAAATTTTTAACTAATTTCCCCCCCTAATTACCAAAATAACCCCCCCAAAAAACAACCTTTAAACCCCCCAAATTTATCCCCCCCCTAACCCCCCCCCTTTTTAATTTCCCCCCTAACCCCCCCTAAAAACCACTAAAACCCCCCCCAAGCCCCCCAATAACCCCCCCCCCAACCCCCCCCCAAAAAGGGGAAATTTTAAACCCCCCCCCACGGGGGGATCCCCCACCCCACAACCCCCCCCCCACATTTCCCCCCCCCCCACTCACAGCTCCCCCCCTCAGAGCCCCCCACCCCGCCCCCCACTCACAGTCCCCCCCACTCCAGCCCCCCACTCAAGGGCCCCCCCCTCCCAGCCCCCCCCCCCTCACAAACCCCCCCCCCCTCACCGCCCCAATTTACAGCCCCCCCCCCCTCACAGCCCCCACTCACGCCCCCCCCCACAAGCCCCCCCATAAGCCCCCAAAAATCCCCCCCACCCCCAGCCCCCCACTCCCCCAAACCCCCCATCACAAAGGGCCCCCCACTCACAGCTCCCCCTCAAAACTCCCCACTCACGCCCCCCCCCCCCACAGGGCCCCCCACCCACCCCGCCCCCCCCCTCACCCACCCCCCCTACAGCCCCCCCCCATTCCCCAGCCCCCCACTCACACCCCCCCCCCACTCACAGTCCCCACTCACAGCCCCCCACACCGCCCCCCCCCCACAGCCCCCCCCGCCCCCAAATCACAGCCCCCCCCCACAGCCCCCCCCACTCACAGTCCCTCCTTTTAAGCCCCCCCCTCACAGCCCCCCCCTTTCCCCGCCCCCCCCCATCACAGCCCCCCCCCCCCCTCCCCCAGCCCCCCCCCTCCCCCCCCCCCCCCCCCCCACTTACATCCCCCCACTCACAGGCCCCCCCTCACACCCCCCCCCACTCACAAAGCCCCCCCACTCACAGCCCCCCCCCCAAATCCCGCCCCCCCCTCACAAACCCCCCCACCCACCCGGCCCCCCCCCCCATCACAACCCCACCCCACCCAGCCCCCCCCCTCACAGGGGCCACCCCCCTCACAGCCCCCCCCTCACAAACCCCCCACTCACAGCCCCCCCCACTCACAGCCCCCCACCACAGCCCCCCCACTCACAGCCCCCCCCTCAAAAGCCCCCCCCTCACAGCCCCCCCCCTCACAAACCCCCAAATCACAACCCCCCACTCCCCCAGCCCCCTCCCAGCCCCCCCCACCAACCCCTACCACAAGCCCCCCCCTCACAGGCCCCCCCCCTCACAAGGCCCCCCCTCCAAAAGGGCCCCCCCCCCAAACCAAAAAGCCCCCCAAATCCCCAGCCCCCCACTCAAGCCCCCCCACTTACCCCCCCATCTCCCCGCCCCCCCCTCAAAGGCCCCCCCACTCACAGGGCCCCCCCCCCTCCAAAGCCCCCCCAAACCCACGGCCCCCCCCAAAACCTAAGCCCCCCCCTCCAGCCCCCCCTCCCGCCCCCCCCCTCACAGGCCCCCCCCCCACAAACCCCCCCACTTCACACCCCCCCCCTCACCCGCCCCCCCACTCACAGCCCCCCACCACAGCCCCCCCCTCACAGCCCCCCCACTTTACCCCCCGCCCCCCCCCATTTCCCCCAAACCCCCCACCCCCCCGCCCCCCCCCCATACAACCCCCCCCAAATCCCAAACCCCCCATTTTCCAAAGGGGCCCCCCCCTCAAAGGGCCCCCCCAAATCAAAGCCCCCCCACTCACACCCCCCCACTTTAAAAGCCCCCCCCCCCCCCACCCTTCCCCGAAGGGGCCCCCCCCTCCGCCCCCCCAAATCACAGCCCCCCCCTCACAGCCCCCCACTCAAAGCCCCCCCCCCCCAAAAGGGCCCCCCACTCACAGCCCCCCCCCTCACATCCCCCCCCACTCCAGGGTCCCCCCCCCAACCCCCGCCCCCCCACTCAAAAAGCCCCCCCCCAATTCCCCCCCAGCCCCCACTCACAGCCCCCCCCCCCAAAACCCCCCCCAACTCACGGCCCCCCCACTTTACAGCCCCCCCCTCACAGCCCCCCCACTCACAGCCCCCCACTCACAAAACCCCCCCATCCACCCGCCCCCCACTCATGCCCCCCCCCTCCCGCCCCCCAACACAGCCCCCCCACCCACAGGGGCCCCCCACTCACACCCCCCACTTTACACCCCCCCCCTTTACAGTCCCCCCTCCCCTCACACCCCCCACTCCCAAATAAGGCCCCCCCACTCCCAAAAGCCCCCCACAAGCCCCCTCACAAAAGCCCCCCCCCTCACATCCCCCCCCTACAAGGGCCC
Organism: Cherax quadricarinatus; assembly: GCF_026875155.1. Lineage (NCBI taxonomy): Eukaryota > Metazoa > Arthropoda > Malacostraca > Decapoda > Parastacidae > Cherax > Cherax quadricarinatus. Next base: position 29,278 of record NW_026475468.1, read on the forward strand.
CCCACTCAAACCCCCCCCTCACAGCCCCCCCCTTTACTCCCCCCAACCCAAAAACCCCCCCCCCCCCCCCCCCCCCCCCCCCCCCCCCCCCCCCCCCCCCCCCCCCCCCCCCCCCAAATCACAGGGGCCCCCCCACTCACCCCCCCCCCCAAAATCAACAAACCCACCCAACCCCTAGCCCCCCACCCCCACAGCCCCCCTCCCGGGCCCCCCACTCCCCGCCCCCCACTTCCCCAGCCCCCCACTCCCCCAGCCCCCCCAGGGCCCCCCCCTTTCCCCCCCCCCCTCACAGCCCCCACCCCAAACCCCCCAAATCCCCAGCCCCCCCACTCCCCCAGCCCCTCCCCCTCCCCCAGGCCCCCCCCCTCCACAAACCCCCCCCCCCCCACCAAACCCCCCACAGCCCCCCCCCACACCCCCCCACCACCAAAAAACCCCCAAAAAGCCCCCCACTCCCCCCAGCCCCCCACTCAAAAAGGCCCCCCCCCTCACAAAACCCCCCACTTTTACAGCCCCCCCCCCAGCCAAAACCCCTTAAAAGCCCCTTTACTTTACAAAAGCCCCCCCAAATTCCCCCCAGCCCCCCCCCCCCCAAGCCCCCAAAACCCCCCCACCCAAAAGCCCCCCCCAACCCCGCCCCCACTCCCCAAGTCCCCCAACCTCCTAGCCCCCCACTCACCCGCCCCCCACTCAAAAAGCCCCCCCAAATCACAAAATTTCCCCCCCCCAGCCCCCCACTCACCCCGCCCCCCCCCCTTTACACCCCCCACTCACCGACCCCCCCACCCCCAAAAGCCCCCCCACTCCAGCCCCCCCCCAACCCCAACCCCCCCCCACTCCCCCAGCCCCCCCCCCCTCAAAAAAGCCCCCCCCTCACCCGCCCCCCCCCACTTTACAGCCCCCTCCCCCCCACAGCCCCCCATAAGCCCCCCATTCCCCCAGGAAAACCCACCCCCCCTCCCCAAACCCCCCACTCACAAGGGCCCCCCCCCCAACAGCCCCCCACCCGCCCCCCCCCCGGCCCCCCCCCAATACAGCCCCTATCACAGCCCCCCCCCTCCCCCAGCTCCCCCCCTCACAGCCCCCCCAAAACCCCCAAGGGGCCCCCCCCTCACGGAAACCCCCCCCCCCCCACTCACAAACCCCCCCCCTACACCCCCCCACCCCACAGCCCCCCCCCCACCACAGCCCCCCACTCACAAACCCCCCCACTCACAGGCCCCCCCCCTCACAGGCCCCCCCCCCCTTTTACGGGGCCCCCCACGGCCCCCCCAAAAAGCCCCCCCCACTCCCCCAGCCCCCCCACTCCAAGCCCCCCCACTCCCCGCCCCCCACTCACACCCCCCCCATTACAGGGCCCCCACTCACAGCCCCCCCCCAAAAGGCCCCCCCCACAGCCCCCCCCACAAGCCCCCCCCAAGGGGGCCCACCACAGGCCCCCCCCCCTCACGCCCCCCACTCCCCAAAACCCCCCCACTCACAAAGCCCCCCCCCTCACAGGCCCCCCCCCTCCACCCCCCCCACTCAAGGGGCCCCCCAAATACACGGGTTTTTCCCCCCCCTCCCCCCCCAATTACAATCCCCAACCCATCAACCCCCCAATAAAAACCCCCCCTCAAAAACCCCCAATAAAAACCCCCAAAAACCAAAAAACCCCCCCCAAAAACCCCCCCTAAAAACCCCCCCCATAAAAAACCCCCCCCCAAAAACCCCTAACCCCCCACCCCCCCAAAAACCCCCCCCAAAAACCCCTCCCCCCCAATAAAACCCCAACCCCAAAAACACCTAAACCCCAACAAACCCCCCCCAAAAACAACCCCTAACCCCCCCAACCCAACCCCCCCCCCCCCACAATAACCCCACCAAAACCCCCTCCCCCAAAAACCCAAAAACCCAACCCCCCCCAAAAACCAAAAACCCCCCAAAAACCCCCAAAAACAACAACCCCCAATAAACCCCCCCCCAAATAAAACCCCCCCACAACCCCCCCAATAACCAAACCCCTTTCCCCCCCCCCCCACTAACAACTAAAAACCCCAACCAAACCCCCCCCCCCACCCCCCCAAAAACCCCCCCAAAACCCCCCCTAACCCCCCCAACCCCCCCAAACCCCTAACCCCCCCAAAAACAACCCCCAAAAACAACCCCCCAAACCCAAACCCCCCCCCCCCAACCCCCACCCCAAAAACCCCAACCCCCCAATCAAAACCAAAAACCCCCATACAACCCCCCCCGCAACAACCCCAAAACCCCCCCCTAAAAAACCCAACCAACCCCCCCCAACAACCCCCAAACCCCCCACAACCCCAACAAACCCCTAACCAACAACCCCCCCCCAACAACCCCCCCACACAACAAACCCCCAACCCCAACCCCCCCCCCCCCCCACCCCAACCCCCAACCCCCCAAAACCCAAAAAACCCCCCCCCTTTAACCCCCCCCAAACATCAACTAACCCCCCACCCCCCCCCACCCCCAAACAAACCCCCTCCCAAATAAAAACCCCCCCCAAAAACCCCCAAAACACCCCCCACACCTTTACAACCCCCAAAAACAAAAAAACAACAAAACCCCCCATCAAAAACAACCCCCCCCAAAAACACCTCTCCCCCCCCAAAAACCCCAAAAACCCCCCTAACAAACCCCCCCAAAACAAAAAAAACCCCCAATCAAAACAAAAAAGTAACCCCCCAACCCCCAAAAAACAACCCCACCAACTACCCCCCCTAACCCCCCCCCAAACCCCAAAAATAAAATTCCAAAAACAAAAACCACAAAAAAAAACAACCCAACCCCCCAACAAAAAACAAAAACCCCCCACTAAAAACTTTCCAAAAACAAAAAACAAAACCCCCCAAAAACCCCCCCCCCCCAAAAAACCCCCAAACAAAAAAACAATTCCCCCCCCCCCAAAACCTCCCCCCCAACAACCCCCCCCCAAAAACCCCAACCCCCCCTTCCCCCAAAAACTCCCCCCAACCCAACCAACCCCCCAAAAACCAAAAATTAACCCCAACCCCCCAAAAACAACCAAAAACCCCCAATCAAAAACCCCCCCCTCAAAAACAACAAAAAACCCCCCCCAATAACCCCCCAAACCCCAAAAACCCCCCCCAACCAAAAAACCCCCAAAAACAACCCCAATAAAAAAACCCCACCAAAAACAAACCCCAACCCCCCCCAAAAACCAAAAAAAAAACCCCAAAAAAAAAACCCAACCCAAACCCCCCCCCAAAAATCAAAAAACCCCAACCCAAACCCCCCCCAAATTAACCCCAATCAACCCCCCAATAAAAACAACCCCAAAAACCCCTACCCCCCCCAAAAACCCCCAAAAACAACAAAACCCCCCCCCAAAAACCCCCCCCCTCCAAAGCCCCCAAAAACAAAAAAAAACCCCCCCCCAATCCCCCAAAAAAACAAAACCCCCAAAACCCCAACCCCCAACAACCCCCCAATAACCCCCCAAAAACAACAAGCCCCCCCCAAAAACCAAAAACCCCCCAAAAACAACAACCCCCCCCAAAACCCCCCCCCAACCCCCCCCCAAAAAACCCCCCCCAAAAAACAAAAACCCCCCAAAAACCCCAACCCCCAAAAACAACCCAACCCCCAACCCCTAAAAACCCCCCCTCAAAAACCCCCAAATCACCCCCCAACCCCCCAACTACAACCAAAAACACAACCCCCCAAAAACAAAAAACCCCCCCCTCAAAACCCCCCTACAGGAAATCCCCCCCCACCCGAGGCCCCCCCTTTCCCGACAACAGGAAATTTCCCCCCCAAAAACCAAAAAAATTTTTTAAAGGCCCCAAAAGCCCCCCCTTTTCGGTTTTACATGGCCCCCCCCTAAAGTCCCCAACCCCCAAACCCCCCCCATTTTAAGGCCCCCAATAAGTCCCCCTTTTTAACCCCGGGCCCCCCATCAAGGCCCCCCCAAAATTTTTACTGGTTAAGCCCCCCCATACAGGCCCCCCCCAAGCCCCAAAAACCCCCTTGGAGCCCCCCCTTGCCCCCTCATTAAGACTTAAACCCCCCCACCCCCGGATCCAGCTCCTACGGGAGTCAAAGGGGCCCATAACACACCCCCGGTTTACCACACCCCCCCATTCATAAGCCCCCAAAATCACAAGGTTTAAGGGCCCCCCCCTGCCTCAAGGGCCAAAACTTAAAGCCCCCCCATTACAAGCTCCCCCCTTCCAGGCGAAAGCCCCCCCCCCAACGCCCCCCCTTTAAAGCCCCCCCTGCCCCCCCTCCCGGCCCCCCCAAGTTAAAACGCCCCCCACTTTAACAGCCCCCCTGCCCCCTTCCCTTAAAATGATACGCCCCCCCTTTTAACCCGCCCCCCTCCAGCCCCAAAATTAGACCAAAACGCCCCCATTAACAGCCCCCCCTCCCGTCCCCCCCCAGCCTGGCATTGCGTAGAGCTAAAATAGTAAAAAGTGTTGACCAGCTGCCCCGCCGGGAGGCGATAGAGCTTAATACGTACACTGTGTTAGAGGCCCCCGTCCCCCCCGGCAGTGCGATAGGCTAAATACGTACACTGTGTTAGCCACTGCCCCCTGGCAGTCGAAGAGTGTAAAGTCACACCCGTGTTGGCCCGCGCCCCGCCCGGCAGTGCGTTGACTATAAAAGTCACACTTGTTGACCAGCTGCCCTCCTGGCATGGATAGAGCTGTAATACGTACACTGGTTAGAGCCAGCTGCCCTGCCTGGCAGTGCGATAGAGCTTAATACGTCACACTGGTTGAGCCAGCTCCCTGCTGCAGTGCATAGAGCTATAAATACGCACACTGTGTTTAAACCAGTCCCGCCTGGGAGTGCGTAGAGTATAATTTCGTCACACGTGTTAGAGCAGCTGCCCTGCCTGGGGTGCGTAAGCTGTAAAAACGCACACTGTGTTTAAACCAGCTCCCTGCTGGCAGTGCGATAGAGCTGTAAACGCACACTTGTTGAGCCCGCTGCCCTGCCGGCAGTGCGATGAGTTAATACGTCCCTGTGTTAAAACCCGCGCCCGCCCGGCAGTGCGAAAAGCTGTAATAGTACACTGTGTTAGACCAGCTGCCCGCCCCGCAGTGCAAAAGAGCTATATATCACACTGTGTTAGAGCCAGCTGCCCTGCCTAGAAGTGCGATAGAGCTATAATACGTCACACTGTGTTAGAGCCAGCTGCCCTGCCTGGCAGTGCGATAGAGCTGTAATAGTCACACTGTGGTGTTAGAGCCAGCTGCCCTGCCCCGGCAGTGCGATAGAGCTGTAATACGTCACACTGTGTTAGAGCCAGCTGCCCTGCCTGGCAGTGCGATAGAGCTATAATACGTCACACTGTGTTAGAGCCAGCTGCCCTGCCTGGCAGTGCGATAGAGCTGTAATACGTCACACTGTGTTAGAGCCAGCTGCCCTGCCTGGCAGTGCGATAGAGCTGTAATACGTCACACTGTGTTGAGCCAGCGTGCCCTGCCTGGCAGTGCGATAGAGCTATAATACGTCACACTGTGTTAGAGCCAGCTGCCCTGCCTGGCAGTGCGATAGAGCTATAATACGTCACACTGTGTTAGAGCCAGCTGCCCTGCCTGGCAGTGCGATAGAGCTATAATACGTCAAAACGTGTTAGAGCCAGTGCCCTGCCTAGAAGTGCGATTAGAGCTATAATACGTCACACTGTGTTAGAGCCAGCTGCCCTGTCTGGCAGTGCGATAGAGCTATAATACGTCACACTGTGTTAGAGCCAGTTACCCTGCCTAGATGTGCGATAGAGCTATAATACGTCACACTGTGTTAGAGCCAGCTGCCCTGCCTGGCAGTGCGATAGAGCTATAATACGTTTACACTGTGTTAGAGCCAGCTGCCTGCCTGGGAGTGCGATAGAGCTATAATACGTCACACTGTGTTAGAGCCAGCTGCCCTGCCTGGCAGTGCGATAGAGCTATAATACGTCACACTGTGTTAGAGCCAGCTGCCCTGCCTAGAAGTGCGATAGAGCTATAATACGTCACACTGTGTTAGAGCCAGCTGCCCTGCCTGGCAGTGCGATAGAGCTATAATACGTCACACTGTGTTAGAGCCAGCTGCCTTGCTGGCAGTGCGATAGAGCTATAATACGTCACACTGTGTTAGAGCCCAGCTGCCCTGCCTGGCAGTGCGATAGAGCTATAATACGTCACACTGTGTTAGAGCCAGCTGCCCTGCCTAGAAGTGCGATAGAGCTATAATACGTCACACTGTGTTAGAGCCAGCTGCCCTGTCTGGCAGTGCGATAGAGCTATAATACGTCACACTGTGTTTTGAGCCAGTTACCTGCTAGATGTGCGATAGAGCTATAAAACGTCCACTGTGTTAGAGCCACTGCCCTGCCTGGCATGCGATAGAGCTATAATACGTCCCCAAATGTGTTAGAGCCAGCTGCCCTGCCTGGCAGTGCGATAGAGCTATAATACGTCACACTGTGTTAGAGCCAGCTGCCCTGCCTGGCAGTGCGATAGAGCTATAATACGTCACACTGTGTTAGAGCCAGCTGCCCTGCCTAGAAGTGCGATAGAGCTATAATACGTCACACTGTGTTAGAGCAGCTGGCCCTGCCTGGGAGTGCGATAGAGCTATAATACGTCAAAACGTGTTAGAGCCAGCTGCCCTGCCTGGCAGTGCGATAGAGCTAAATACGTCCCCACTGTGTTAGAGCCAGCTGCCCTGCCCGGCAGTGCGATTAGAGCTGTAATACGTTCACACTGTGTTAGAGCCCGTGCCCTGCCTGGCAGTGCGATAGAGCTATAATACGTCACACTGTGTTAGAGCCAGCTGCCCTGCCTGGCAGTGCGATAGAGCTATAATACGTCACACTGTGTTAGAGCCAGCTGCCCTGCCTGGCAGTGCGATAGAGCTATAATACGTCACACTGTGTTAGAGCCAGCTGCCCTGCCTAGAAGTGCGATAGAGCTATAATACGTCACACTGTGTTAGAGCCAGCTGCCGTCTGGGAGTGCGATAGAGCTATAATACGTCACACGTGTTTGAGCCAGTTACCCTGCTAGATGTGCGATAAGCTATAATACGTCACACTGTTTAGAGCCAGCTGTGCGGCGTGCGATAGAGCTATAATACGTCCAACTGTGTTAGAGCCCGCGCCTGCCTGGCAGTGCGATAGAGCTATAATATCACACTTGTGTTAGAGCCAGCTGCCCTGCCTGGCAGTGCGATAGAGCTATAATACTCCACTGTGTTTTGAGCCCGCTGCCCTGCCTAGAAGTGCGATAGAGCTATAATACGTCACACTGTGTTAGAGCCCGCTGCCCTGCCTGGCAGTGCGAAGAGCTAAATATTTTACACTGTGTTAGAGCAGCTCCCCGCCTGGCAGTGCGATAGAGTAAAATACGTCACACTGTGTTAAGCCGCTGCCTCCTAGAAGTGCATAGAGCTATAATAAATCAAAACTGTGTTAAGCCACTGCCCGTCTGCATGCGATAGAGCTATAATACTTCACACTGTGTTAGAGCATTACCCTCCTGGCAGTTTCGATAGAGCTATATACGTCACACTGTGTTTAAACCACTGCCCTTTGGCAGTGCGATAGAGCTATAATAATCACAATGTGTTAGAGCCGCTGCCCTGTCTGGGATTTCGATAGAGCTATAATACGTCACCTGTGTTAGAGCCAGCTGCCCTGCCTGGCAGTGCGATAGAGCTAAAATACTCACACCCGTTTAAAGCCACTGCCCTGCCTAAAGTGCGATAGAGCTATAATACGTCACACTGTTTAGAGCCCGCTGCCCTGTCTGGCAGTGCGATAGGGCTATAATACGTCACACTGTGTTAGAGCCAGTTAACCCTGCCTAATGTGCATAGAGCTATTATACGTCAAAACTGTGTTAGAGCCAGCTGCCCTGCCTGGGCAGTGCGAAGAGCATAATACTCACAAAATGTGTTAGAGCCATCCCTGCCTTAAAAAGGGGATTGGCTATAATCGCACCTGTGTTAGGCCACTGCCCGGGCTGGCAGTGCATAGACTATATACGTCCACGTTTAAGGCCCCTGCCCCGTAGAAGTGCGTAGAGCTATAATAGTCAAACCCGTGTTAGAGCCCTGCCCCCGCCCGCAGTGCGATGATATAAAACTTTCCACTGGTTAGAGCCCCTGCCCTGCCTGCGTGCGAAAGCTTAAAACGTCACACTGGTTAGGCCAGCTGCCCTGCCGGCAGTTTCGAATAGACTATAAAACCACACGTGTTTGAGCCCGCTGCCCCCGCCTAGAAGTGCGATAGAGTTTAATAAGTCCCCACTGTGTTAGGCCAGGCCCGGGCCCCGCTGGCGTGCGGGTAGAGCTATAATTTCGGGGGCCCCACTGTGTTAGAGCCAGCGCCCCGCCTGGGGAGGCGATAGGCTATTAAAAACGTCACACTGTGTTTTGAGGGGGCCCGGGTGCCCTGCCTGGCAGTGCGATAGAGCTATAATTGTCACAAATGTGTTAGAGCCGCGCCCCGCCTGGGAAATGCGTTTGGGGTATAATTTCGTCAAAACTGTGTTAGGGGGCCAAACTGCCCTGCCCGGCAGTGCGATAGAGGGTATAATACGTCACAATGTGTTTGAGCCCGCTGCCCTGCCGGCAGTGCGTAGAGTATAATAAAGTCACACGTGTTAGAGCCCGGCCCCCGCCCAGAAATACGATTTGAGCCCCCCCCCCCCCCCCCCCCCCCCCCCCCCAAAAAAAATTCGTCACACTGTGTTAGAGCCAGTTTCCCCGCCTGGCAGGGCGATAGAGCTATAAATTTGTCACCTGTGTTAGAGCCAGCTGCCCCGCCTAGGGAAATGCCCTTTGGCCCATTTAAAACGTCAAACTGTGTTGGCCAGCTGCCTTGCATAAAATTTTCGTTAAAGCCAGGCCCCTAAAAAATGCATTGTTAGAGGCAGTTGTAATGCATTTAATTCTGTGGGTTTGAATTATGTTAGAATTAGGTTTCCGTCTAAAATATGTTATAGGCAGCTGTCGTGAACAAAAAGTACACACCCGTTATAGGAATTTTTAAGAGTTTTTTTAAAAAACAAATTGACATGACTTTGCTCTATTAGAGCTTTTTTGCTATTCTTTAGGCGTGATAGAGGGGCTGCCTTTTCTTGCCCCTGAGCTAAATACTTTTGCCCGTGCTTTATACAAAGTTAGAGCGTTCTGCCCCGCCCCAACACTGTGTCAGAAACCTGCTGTTAGACCCCTGCGTTAGCTCTTAAATTTCCTCCTCTCAAAAAGTGTTGAGCCAAATTTTTTCAACCTCTCCCTAAAAAAGGGAGCGCCCCTTTATAAAAATGAAAAAAAAAAATTTCCCGCCTCTCAAACGTGCGTGACCCGGGAAACTAAAAAAATTTCCAGCTTCATAAATTTAAATTTTTTTTCAGCGTAACAAAGAAAAAAAAAAAAACCAAAACAAAGTTTTTTAGGATATTTGACCCGTGCTGCAAGCTCTTTTAACCCAGTGTGTGCCATGATATGTTCCGTTTCACGAACTTTACGCTCTTAAAAAATTTTATACTTGGGCTCACAGGTAGACGGAAATACTGGACGTCACCCCGAAAACCCCAATTTTCCGGTAGACGGAAAAACTGGACGTCACACGAACCACACTTACCTGGAAAACGGAAATAATGGGACGGGCACACGAACCACCTTAAAATGGGAGACGGAAATAAATGGACGTCACCGAAACCCCACTTACCCGGGAAAACGAAATAATGGGCGTCACACGAACCAAACTTCCTGGTAGAGGAAATAGGGGCGTCCAGAAACCCCAAATTACCCGGTAGACGGGAAAAACTGGACGTCACACGAAAAAACACTTACCTGGTGACGGAAAAAACTGGGGCGTCACCGAACCACACTTACCCGGTAGACGGAAAAACTGGACGTCACACGAAACCCCACTTACTGGTAGACGGAAAAAAACTGGAGTCCACGAACCACACTTACCCGGTAGACGGGAAATTTCTGGACGTCACAAAGAAAACCCACTTACCTGGTGACGGGAAATTTCTGGACGTCACACGAACCACACTTACCTGGTAAGGAAAAAACTGGGGCGTCACACGAACCCCCTTACCTGGTTTGACGGAAAAACGGACGTCAACCCCAAAACCCCACTTAACCCGGTAGACGGAAAAACTGGGAAAAGTCACCGAACCACACTTTTCCGGGAGGGCGGAAATACTGGAAGGGCCCCACGAAAAACACTTACCCGGTAGACGGGAAATTTTTGGGAAAGTTTACAAAGGAAAAACCCACTTACCGGTAGCGGAAATATGGACGTTTACACGAACCAACCCCTTCCTGGTAGACGGAAAAAACTGGACGTCACCCCGAACCAACCTTACCTGGTAGACGGAAATACTGGGGCGTCACCGAACCCCACTTACCTGGGAGGGCGGAAAAAACTGGAAAGCACACGAACCACACTTACCCGGTAGACGGAAAATGGGGCGTCACACGAAAAAAAAAACCCTTTCCCGGTGAAGGAAATACTGGACGTCACACGAAACCACCCCCTTACCCCGGTAACCCGGGAAAAAAATGGGGCGCCAAAGAACCAACTTTCCTGGGAGCGGGAAAAAATGGACGTAAAAGAAAACCCCACTTACCAGGTAGACGGAAATACTGGACGTCACACGAACCACACTTACCTGGTAGACGGAAATACTGGACGTCACACGAACCACACTTACCTGGTGACGGAAATTTTGGACGTTTAAAACGAACCACCTTACCTGGTAGACGGAAATACTGGACGTCACACGAACCACACTTACCTGGTAGACGGAAATACTGGACGTCACACGAACCACACTTACCTGGTAGACGGAAATACTGGACGTCACACGAACCACACTTACCTGGTAGACGGAAATACTGGACGTCACACGAACCACCCTTATGGTTTGGGGGGGAAAAACTGGACGTCCCCACGAAACCCCCACTTACCAGGTAGACGGAAATACTGGACGTCACACGAACCACACTTACCTGGTAGACGGAAATACTGGACGTCACACGAACCACACTTACCTGGTAGACGGAAATATTGGACGTCACACGAACCAAAACTTACCCGGTTGAAAGGAAAATACTGGACGGGCACCGAAACCCACTTTCCTGGTTTGACGGAAAAATGGGGGACAGAACCACATTACCCGGTAGGGCGGGAAAAACTGGGCGTCACACGAACCCACTTACCTGGGTTTGACGGAAATACTGGACCCTCACACGAACCCCACTTACCGGTAGGGAAATTTTCTGGGGCGTCACAAAGAACCCCCAAATTACCTGGTAGACGGAAAAAACTGGACGTCCCCAAGAACCACACTTACCTGGTAGACGGAAATATGGACGTTCCCACCCAACCCACTTACATGGTAGACGGAAAAAATGGGAAAGTCACACGAACCACAATTACCTGGTAGGGGGAAATACCCGGACGTCACACGAACCACACTTACCCGGTAGGGCGGAAAAAAATGGGACGTCCCACGAACCACACTTTCCAAAGGGAGACGGAAATAAATGGACGTCCCCACGAACCCCCAAATTACCTGGTAGACGGAAAAACTGGACGGAACGAAAAACCTTACCTGGTAGAAGGAAATTTCTGGGGCGTCACACGAACCACATTACCTGGTAGAGGAAATACTGGACGTCACACCAAAACCCCACTTAAACCGGTAGACGGAAAAACTGGCGTCACACGAACCACAATTTCCTTTTTAGACGGAAAAAATGGACGTCACACGAACCACAAATTACCTGGTTTGACGGAAAAAACTGGACGTCACACGAAACCCCCAAATTTCCCGGTGACGGAAATTAAATGGGGGTCACACGAACCAAAACTTACCCGGTAGACGGAAAAAAAACTGGACGGGCACACAACCCCCCTTACCTGGGGAAAACGGAAAATTGGACGTCACACGAACCCCACTTACCGGTAGACGGGAAAAATGGACGTCACAGAAAAAAATTTCCTTGAAAATTACTAAGAAAACCCCAATTACCTGGTTGACGGGAAATTAAGGAAAGTCACACGAACCCCAAAATTTCCGGTAGGCGGAAATATGGGGCGTTCCCCCACGAACCCAAATTAACCCGGTAGCGGAAATTTCTTGGGGGGGCGTCACACGAACCACACTTACCTGGTGACGGGAAATTTCTGGGGCGTCACACGAAAACCCCACTTACCCGGTAGACGGAAAATTTCTGGACGTCACACGAAAACCCCACTTCCTTTGGGAGACGGAAAAAACTGGACGCCCCGAAACCACACTTACCTGGTAGACGGAAAAAATGGGGCGTTTTCCCCCGAACCCACTTCCCGGTAGACGGAAATTTCTGGAAGTCAAAACGAACCACACTTACCTGGGGAGACGGGGTTTTTGGGAAGCCCCCCCCACCCCCCCCCCCAAAAACTTACCCGGGGACGGAAATATGGACGTCAAACGAACCACCCTTTTCCTGGTAGCGGAAAAATTAAAAGGACGTCACACGAACCACCCCTTAAAAAGGTTGACGGAAAAAATGGAGTTTTCCCCGGAACCACACTTTCCTGGTAGGGCGGGGAAAAACTGGACGTCACCCCGAAAAAACACTTACCTGGTGACGGAATTTTGGACGGGCACCGAACCACACTTTTTCCTGGTTGACGGAAATTTTGGGCGTCACACGAAAACCCCAATTACCTGGTTGGCGGAAAAACTGGAGTCAACGAACCCCACTTACCTGGTAGACGGAAATACCCGGACGTCAAAAGAACCACAAAAAACCTGGTAGCGGAATTTCTGGAGTCCCCAAGAACCACACTTTCCCGGTGGGCGGAAATTTTCTGGACGGGCACACGGGAAACCCCCTTACCTGGTTTGAAAGGAAATACTGGAGTCACACGAAACCCCACTTACCTGGTAGACGGAAATAAAGGACGTACAAAGAACCCCCCTTACCTGGTAGACGGAAAAACTGGACGTTTACACGAACCACACTTAAATGGTAGACGGAAAAAATGGGGCGTCACACGAAAAACACTTCCGGGAGACGGGAAAAACTGGGGCGTAAAACGAACCACCTTTTTTAGGTAGACGGAAATTTGGACGTCACACGAACCCACTTACCGGGGACGGGGAAAAACTGGACCCTCACACGAAAACCCCACTTACCTGGGAGCGGAAATTTCTGGGGGCGTCCAAAGAAAAAACACCTTTCCTTTGGGAGACGGGAAAATTTTGGACGTCACAGAACCACACTTACCCGGTTTGAGGAAATACTGGACGTCCACGAACCCCAAATTACCTGGGGAGCGGAAATAATGGACGCCACACGAACCACACTTACCAGGGGAGACGGAAATTTTTTTGGGGGGGCACACGAACCAAAACTTACCAGGGAGACGGAAATTTTGGACGTCACCCCGAACCCCCAATTACCAGGTTTGACGGAAAAAACTGGAAAGTCACACGAACCCACTTTAAACCCGGTTGAGGGGGAAAAACTTTGGGCGTCACACGAACCCCCCACTTTCCGGTAGACGGAAAAAACTGGAAGTCAAAACCCAACCAACCTTTCCCGGTAGACGGAAATATGGACGTCACACGAACCCCCACTTACCTGGTTGACGGAAATTTTCTGGACGCCACGAACCCCCACTTACCTTTGGTTTGACGGAAATTTTGGGGCGTCCCCCCGAACCACCCTTACCTGGTAGACGGGAAAAACTGGACGTTTACACGAACCAAAACTTTCCTGGTTGACGGAAAAAACTGGACGTCACACGAAACCCCACTTACCCGGTTGACGGGAAATACTGGACGTCAAACCGGGAACCCCACTTACCCGGTAGACGGAAAAATGGGCGTCACACGGCCCAAAACACTTACCTGGGGGCGGAAAAAACGGGACGTCCCCCCCCCCCCCCCCCACTTACCCGGGTTTGACGGAAATACTGGGGCGTCACACGAACCACATTAAACCCGGGAGACGGAAAACTGGGGAAGTTTAACGAAAACCCCATTACCCGGTAGAAAAGGAAAAAACTGGACGTCACACGAACCCCACTTACCTGGGGAGACGGGAAATTTCTGGGGGCGTCCCGAAAAAAACACTTACCTGGTAGGGCGGGGGAAAAACTGGACGTCACACGAAAAACACTTACCTGGTAAAACGGAAATTTTGGGCGTCAAAAAGAAAACCCACTTACCTGGGTTTGACGGAAAAAATTGGGGGCGTCCACGAACCCACCTTTCCTTTGGGGACCCGGGAAAAAATTGGGGGGTCACACGAACCACACTTACCCGGTAGACGGAAAAAAAACTGGACGTCCACGAACCCACTTACTGGTAGACGGGGAAAAAAATGGACGTCACACGAACCACACTTACCTGGTAGACGGAAATACTGGACGTCACACGAACCACACTTACCTGGTAGACGGAAATACTGGACGTCCACGAAACCCCCCTTACCTGGTAGAAAGGGAAAAACTGGGGTCACAAGAACCACACTTACCCCGGTTTGAAAGGGAAAAACTGGGAAGTCACACGAACCACACTTTCCCGGGGACGGAAAAAATGGACCCTCACACGAACCAACTTAACCCGGGTTTTGAAGGAAAATTTCTTTGGGGTCACACGGAAAACCCCTTTTCCTGGTAAAACGGAAAAAAATGGACGTCACACGAAAACCCAAAAAACCAACAAAACCCTTTACCTGGTAGACGGAAATACTGGACGTCACACGACCCAACTTACCCGGGGAGACGGAAAAATGGACGTCACACGCCCCCACTTTTCCTGGTTTTGCCGGAAAAAACTGGACGTCACCCCGAACCACACTTACCTGGTAGACGGAAATACTGGACGTCACACGAACCACACTTACCTGGTAGACGGAAATACTGGACGTCACACGAACCACCCTTTCCTTGGTAGACGGGAAAAAACTGGACGCACCCACCCCACACTTTCCCGGTTTTAAAGGGAAAAACTGGAAAGTCACCCCCGAACCAAAAAACTGGTAGACGGAAATTTCTGGACGTCCACGAACCAACTTACCTTGGGAGACGGAAATACTGGAAGTCACACGAAAACCCCACTTACCAGGGAGACGGAAAAAATGGACGTCACACGAACCCCACTTACCCCGGTAGACGGAAATACTGGCGGGCACCGAAACCACACTTACCTGGTAGCGGAAAAAACTGGGGTCACCCCGAAACCCCCCTTACCCGGTAGACCCCGGGAAAAAACTGGACTTAAAACGAACCACACTTTCCCGGTTTAAAGGAAAAAACTGGGGGTCACCCGAACCAAACTTACCTGGTAGACGGAAAACTGGACGTCACACGACCCCCAAAAAACTGGTTTAAAGGAAAAAAACTGACGTCCACCGAACCAAACTTACCTGGTTGACGGAAATAAAGGACCCTAACCGAACCACACTTACCTGGTGACGGAAAAACTGGGGCGTCACAGAACCACACTTACCTGGGAGACGGGGGAAAAACTGGACGTCACACGAACCCCCACTTACCTGGTAGCGGGGAAAACTGGAGTCACACGAACCCACCCAACCCGGTAGCGGGGAAATTTCTGGGGCGTCACACGAACCACATTTTCCTGGGGAGGGCGGAAAAAACTGGACCCTAAAAAGAACCACATTACCCGGGAGGGCGGAAAAAACTGGACGTCCAAAGGAAACCCACTTACCGGGTTGGGCGAAATATGGGGGTCACACGAACCAAACTTACCTGGTGACGGGAAAAACTGGACGTCACACAACCACACTTACCGGGGAGACGGAAATTTCTGGACGTCACACGAAACCCCAATTTCCTGGTAGGACGGAAAAAATGGGGCGTCACACGAACCACACTTCAGGTAGACGGGGAAAAACTGGACGTCCCCACGAAACCCCACTTACCAGGTGACGGAAATTTCTGGACGTTTACACGAACCACCTTACCTGGTAGACGGAAAAACTGGAGTCACACGAAAAACCCAACCCTTTCCTGGGAGACGGGAAAAAAATGGGGCGTCAAACGAACCCACTTACCTGGTAGACGGAAATACTGGACGTCACACGAACCACACTTACCTGGTAGACGGAAATACTGGACGTCACACGAACCACACTTACCAGGTAGACGGAAATACTGGACGTCACACGAACCCCACTTCCAGGTGGGCGGAAATTTGGAAGTCACACGAACCACACTTACCAGGTAGACGGAAATACTGGACGTCACACGAACCACACTTACCTGGTAGACGGAAATACTGGACGTCACACGAACCCCCCCTTACTGGTAGGGCGGAAAATTTCTGGACGTCACCGAAAACCCCATTTTCCTGGGAGGGCGGAAATTTCTGGGGCGTTTCCCCGAACCACATTACCTGGGTAGACGGAAAAAAACTGGACGTCACACGGGAAAGCACTTACCCGGTAGAAAAGGAAATTACTGGACGTTCACGGGGAAAAAAAACCCTTAACCCGGTGACGGAAATACTGGACGTAAAACGAAAAACCCCACTTACCTGGTAGACGGAAATAATGGACGTCACACGAACCACCTTTCCCGGTAGCGGAAATATGGACGTCACCGGGAAACCCCACTTACCCGGTAGACGGAAATATGGACGTCACACGAACCACCTTACCTGGTTTGGACGGAAATACTGGACGTTCCAGAACCAACTTACCTGGTAGGGCGGGGAAAAACTGGAAAGTCACAGAAAAACTTACCTGGGGGACGGAAATAAAGGAAGTCCACGAACCCACTTTCCTGGTAGCGGAAATTTCTGGACGTCACACGAACCACACTTACCAGGGGAGGGCGGAAAAAACTGGGTCACGCGGGAACCCCAAATTACCCGGTAGAGGAAAAACTGGCGTCCCCAAAAGGGAAAAAAAACTTCCTGGTAGACGGAAAAACTGGACGTCACCGAACCACAATTTTCCTGGTAGACGGAAAAAACTGGACGTCACCGAACCCCCCACTTACCTGGGAACGGAAAAACTGGGGTCATACGAACCCCAAATTTTCCTGGTAGACGGGAAAAAACTGGACGTACACGAACCCCATTACCTGGTAGACGGAAATTTTGGACGTCCACGAAAACCCCACCCTTCCTGGGAGATGAAATACTGGAAAGTCACACCCAACCAAACTTACCTTCTAGACCCGGGAAAAAATGGAAAGTCCCCAACCCCCCCCCCCCCCCCCCCCACCCCCTTACTGGTAGACGGAAATTTCTGGACGTCACACGAAACCCCACTTACCTGGGAGACGGAAATTAAATGGCGTCACCCCGAACCACACTTACCTGGTAGACGGGGAAAAACTGGGGCGTCACACGAACCCCCAATTACCTGGTGACGGAAAATTTCTGGACGTCACACGAACCACCCCTTACCTGGTGACGGAAATACTGGGCGTCACACGAACCACACTTAACCCGGTAGACGGAAATACTGGGGCGTCACCGAACCCCACTTACCTGGTAGGGCGGAAATATGGAGTCACACGGGAACCCCACTTAAAAAGGTAGAAAGGAAATACTGGGCGTCACACCCAACCCTTACCTGGTTGACGGAAAAAACGGAAAGTCCCCAGAACCCAATTACCTGGTAGAAGGGGAAAAACTGGACGTCACACGAAAACCCACTTACCCGGTAGACGGAAATACTGGACGTCACCGAAAACCCCACTTACCTGGTAGACGGAAAACTGGGGTCACAGAACCAAAACTTAAACCCGGTAGACGGAAATATGGAGTCCACGAACCCACTTAAAAAGGTAGACGGAAATACGGGGGGTTTTCCCCGAACCCCACTTTCCTGGTAGACGGAAATACTGGGGGTTTACACGAACCAAAAATTACCTGGTAGACGGAAAAATGGAGTACAAAGAACCACACTTTCCCGGTAGACGGAAAAAATTTTTAAATCCCCCGAACCACAATTACCTGGGGAGCGGAAAAATTCTGGAGTCACACGAAAAAAAAACTTACCCGGGGGAGACGGGGAAAAACTGGACGTCACACGAAACCAACTTACCCGGGAGGGCGGAAAAACTGACGTCACACGAAACCACACTTACCTGGTAGACGGTAATACTGGACGTCAACGAAAAAACACTTACCTGGTAGACGGAAAAAATGGACTCACACGAACCAAATTACCTGGTAGACGGAAAAAAACTGGACGGCACACGGGAACCCCACTTAAACCCGGTAGACGGAAATACGGAAGTCACACGAACCACACTTACCTGGTAGGGCGGAAAAATGGGAAGGGCACATGAACCACAAAATTACCTGGGAGACGGAAAAAACTGGACGTCACACGAACCCACTTACCTGGTAACGGAAAATACTGGCGTCACCCGAACCCACTTACCCGGGAGACGGGAAATTTCCCGGGAAAGTACACGAACCAAAATTACCCGGTAGACGGAAATTTCTGGACGTACAAGAACCACCCCTTACCGGTAGACGGAAAAAAAGGGGCGTAAAACGAACCACATTACCTGGTAGTCGGAAAATGGGCGTCACACGAAAAAACCCCTTACCCGGTAGACGGGAAAAAATTTGGGCGTCACACGAACCCCACTTTTCCTGGTAGACGGAAATTTTGGACGGTTTACCCCGAAAACCCCCACTTTCCTGGTAGACGGAAATATGGACGTCACACGAACCCCACTTACCCGGTAGACGGAAATATGGACGTCACACGAACCCCACTTTTCCCTGGCAGACGGAAATACTGGGGCGTACACGAAAACCCCAATTACCCGGTTGGGCGGAAATACTGGACGTCAACGAACCCACTTACCCGGCAGCGGAAATTCTGGACGTCACCGAAACCCCAAAAAACCTGGTAGACGGAAATACGGACTCACCGAACCACACTTTCCTGGTAGACGGAAAAACTGGAGTTTTACACGAACCACACTTACCTGGTAGGCGGAAATACTGGCGTTTACGCGGGAAAACCCCACTTACCCGGTTTGACGGGAAAAAATGGGGTCCAGAACCTCATTACCTTTTGGGAGGGCGGAAAAACTGGACGTCACACGAACCACACTTCCCGGTAAAACGGGGGTACTGGGCGTCACACGAACCCCCACTTAACTGGTGCGGAAATTTCTGGGGGTACCGAACCACACTTCCCGGCAGAACCCGGAAAAAAACTGGACGTCACACGAACCACACTTACCTGGGGAGCGGGGAAAAACTGGAGTCACACGAACCAAATTACCCGGGGGACGGAAAATTTTGGACGTCACACGAAAACCCCACTTACCTGGGAGACGGAAATTTAAAGGGTACACGAAAAAACACTTACCTGGTTTGAAGGAAAAAATGGACGTCAACGAAAAAACACTTACCTGGGGCGGAATAAATGGGGGCGTCACGCGAAAACCCCACTTACCTGGGGACGGAATTTTGGACGTCACACGAACCCATTACCTGGTAGACGGAAATACTGGACGTCCCACGAACCACATTAAAATGGTTTGGGCGGGGAAATTTCTGGAAAGTCCCCACGAACCACACCTTTCCCGGTTTGAGGGGAAAAATGGACGTCACACGAAACCCCCACTTTCCTGGGAGGGGGAAAATTAAATGGAAAGTTTACCGAACCCACTTTCCTGGTGACGGAAATACTTTGGGCGTTTACACGAACCCCCACTTACCCGGTAGGACGGAAATTTTGGACGTCCCCACGAACCACACTTACCTGGGAAAAGTTTTTCTTGCAAAACTATTAAAATGAAATTTTTAAAGGGGATTTTTTATCCCTGGTATTAGTGATAATAGGTTTGGTTTGATAAAGGGTTTTTTAAAGGGTTGGTTAGGTTAAAGGGTTTGGTTTGTTAAAGGTTTTAAATTTGGTTAGGTTTCTGACTCACGGAATCGTAATGACACGACTAAAAACAAAAACTAACCTAATCTAACCTTAAAACCCAACCCAACCTAAAACCCAACCTAAACCCAACCTAACCTAAACCCAAACCCAACCTAACCTAATCTAAGTAAATTAAACCCAACCTAACCTAACCCAAACCCAAACCTTAAACCCAAACTAACAAAATTAAAACCCAACCTAAAAATAAAATAACCTAAACCCAACCTAAAAAACCTAAACCCAACGTTTAAACCCAACCTAACCCAAACCCTTTCCCCAAAACCCAAAACCCAACCCAAACCCAAAGTAATTAAAGTAACGTAACCAACCTTAAACCCCAAACTAACGTAAAAAAAACCCAAACTAACCTAAACCCAACCTAAACTAACCCCAACCTAACCTTAAACCAAACCCAACCTAAAGTAATCTAAAAAGTTTCCTAACCTAAACCCAACCAATTAAAGTAACCCAACCTAAAACCCAACTAAAACCCAATCTAACCTAACCTAACCCCAACCTAACCAAAAACCCAAAAAAACCTAACCTAACCTTAAAAAAAAACCCCAACATAAAAATAAAACCCAAACCCAACCAAACCCAAACCCAATTAACCTAACCACTTTAAACCCAACCTAACCCAAACCCAACCCAACCTAACCTAACCTAAACCTAACCCAAACCCAACCTAAACCCAATTAACCTAAAATGGGACCCGTGGCTTAAAGCGACGGGCTGGAGTTTTGGCTCTTGACCCGGGTTCAAAACCCCCCCAGTGGTTTTTGGGAGGTTTGATTTGATTGTTTTTGGTTAAATTAGGTTAGGTTAGATTAGGTTAGTTAGGTTAGGTTAGATTAGGTTAGATTAGTTAGGTTAGGTTAGGTTAGGTTAATAGTTAGATTAGGTTAGGTTAGGTTAGGTTAGATTAGGTAGGTAGGTTAATTAGGTTAGGTAGGTTAGATTAGGTTAGGTTAGAGTTAGGTTAGATTAAGGTTAGGTTAGGTTAGGTAGTTAGGTTAGGTTAGGTTAGATTAGGTTAGGTTAGGTTAGGTTAGATTAGGTTAGGTTAGGTTAGATTAGGTAGTTAGGTTAGGTTAGGTTAGATTAGGTTAGTTAGGTTAGTTAGGTTAGGTTAGGTTAGGTTAGTATTAGGATTAGGTTAGATTAGGTTAGGTTAGGTTAGGTTAGATTAGGTTAGGTTAGATAGGTTAGGTTTAGGTTAGATTAGGTTAGGTTAGGTTAGGTTAGATTAGGTGTAGGTTAGGTTAGGTTAGGTTAGGTAGTTAGGTTAGGTTAGTTAGGTTAGGTAGTTAATTGGTTAGTTTAGGTTAGGTTAGTAGGTTAGGTTAGTATTGGTTAGTTGTAGTTAGGTTAGATTAGTTAGGTTAGGTTAGGTTAGGTTAGTTAGGTTAGGTTAGGTTAGGTTAGGTTAGGTTAGGTTAGGTTAGGTTAGGTTAGGTTAGGTTTAGGTTAGGTAGGTGGTTAGATTAGGTTAGGTTAGGTTAGTTAGGTTAGTTAGGTTAGTTAGTATTGGTTAGGTTAGGTTAGTTAGGTTAGGTTAGATTAGGTTAGGTTAGGTTAGGTTAGTTAGGTTAGTTAGGTTAGGTTAGATTAGGTTTAGGATTAGGTTAGGTTAGGTTAGGTTATTGGTTAGGTTAGGTTGATTAGGTTAGGTTAGGGTTAGGTTATAGGTTAGGTTAGGTTAGGTTAGGTTAGTTAGTTAGGTTAGATTAGGTTATAGGTTAGGTTAGGTTAGATTAGGTTAGGTTAGGTTAGGTTAGGTTAGATTAGGTTAGGTTAGGTTAGGTTAGGTTAGGTTAGATTAGGTTAGGTTAGATTATTTAGGTTAGTTAGGTTAGGTTAGGTTAGGTTAGTTAGGTTAGGTTAGGTATGGTTAGGTTAGGTTAAGTTATAGGTTAGATTAGGTTAGGTTAGATTATATTAGGTTAGGTTAGGTTAGGTTAGGTTAGATTAGGTTAGATTAGGTTAGATTAGGTTAGGTTAGGTTAGGTTAGATTAGGTTAGGTTAGGTTAGATTAGGTTAGATTAGGTTAGGTTAGGTTAGGTTAGGTTAGGTGAGGTTTGTCAGGAAACAGGACAAGCGTTTCCTGACGCAGGTCTTAGTCATATGATGACCCGCCGTTGGAGCTTTTGCTTATCTGACCGAGGCCTTCCGCTGGCTTTCCCCTCCACCCATTTTAAAATTCTAGTCACAGTTATAACATTTTTTGGCAACTACACAAGAACACAAGATAAATGTGGAAAATAAGGATCATTATATTCCTGTTGATATGTAATTAAAACCCACACAATTAAAGAATTATGTAATCAAACATACAACGAAGCTTGTACAATGTTGCCGTCTCTATATACACAGTGATAATGATGAATGTAGACCTAGAGCTGTAGAGACTTTAAATACCGGGAAGAGCTAAAATCTAATGGTTTTTCTTGAAATGAGTCCGAGACAGATCAAGCATTATTTAGTCCAGAAAATTACGCTGACGATTCAGTACAAATCGTCACGTTGAAAACAATAAGTGTGTGTGTGTGTACTCTCCCAGTCGAGGCTACAGGGGATGATTCATAGCTCCTGGCCCCGTCTCTTGACTGGTCACTACTAGGTTCACTCTCTCCCTGCTCAATGAGCTTTATCGTATCTCTGAAAGCTGTGTATGATTCCTGCTTCCACTACGTCGCTTTTCCTTCCTGACAACTCTATGACTGAAGAAATACTTCCTGACGTCCTTGTGACTCATCTCAGTACTCCAACTGTGACCCCTTGTTGCTGTGACCATCTCTGTGACATCCTGTCCTATTCACTTTGTCAATTCTTCTCAGTCGTTCTCTTGTTCCCTCTATCCTTCCTGTCATCCAGTGTCGTCAGATCGCTTTCCCTTAACCTCTCGTCCTGGAGTTTACCTGGAGAGGATTTCGGGGGTCAACGCCCCCGCGGCTCGGTCTAACAACCAGGCTTCGTGGTGGATCAGGGTCTGATCAACCAGGCTGTTGTTGCAGTTACTGTTGGTAACCTTTGCACTTTCTCTAATTTCTTGACGTGCTTGACCTGGTGTGGGTTCCAAACTGGTGCTGCATACTCCAATATGGGGCTGATGTAGACAGTGTACAGTGTCTTGAACGATTCCTTACTGAGGCGTTGAAACACTATTCTTAGGTTTGTCAAACGCCCGTAAGCTGCAGCAGTTATTTGGTCTATGTGCCCCTCAGGAGATATGCTCGGTATTATACACACCCCAAGATCTTTTTCCATGAGTGATATTTGCAGTTTTTGGTCTTCCTAGCCTGTACTCTTCTGCAGTCTTCTTTGTTCTTCCCTAACTTTCATGACTCTGCACTTAGTGGGGTTAAACTCCAGGAACCAGTAGCTGGACCAGGCCCCGAGCCTGTCCAGATCCCTTTGTAGTCCTGCCTGAGCCTCATTTGATTGAATTCGCCTCATTAACTTCACACAGTGTGCAAACAAGGACACTTCTGACTCAATCCCTTCCATCATGTCATTCTCATATACCAGATTCTGCACCGGTCGTAGGACTGACCCCTGTGGAACCCCGCTCATCACAGGCGTTCTGACACCTCGTCACGTACCATGACTCGTTACCTTACTGTCAGGTATTCAATGAGCCATTGCAGTGTGTTTCCTGTTACACCTGCCTGATCCTCTATCTTTTGCACTAATTTCTTGGGTGGAACTGTGTCGAAAGCCTTCTTACAGTCCAATAAAATGCAATCTTTCCACCGCTCTCTTTGTCTCGCGTCTTACCTCCGTCACACAGGGTTTTCCTTGAAGCCATGTTGGCTGTCGTGTATAAACTCCCTTTCTAGGTGCTCCACCACTTTTCTCCTAATAATCTTTTTGACTTTGCGTATTATACATATCAGTTACACTAGTTTGTAGTTTAATGCTGCGTGTCTGTCTCCTTAAAAATTGGAGTTTAGATGAATGGTTCAGAGAACTGACAAATTGATAAATTAGACGCATGTGTAACACTTGCGTATCTTTAACGAGGAAACGTTTCGCCACACAGTGGCTTCATCAGTTCCTCAGCCTTGAGTCGATGTGGCCAGTCCATCAATCTTGAAAAGAATACAGCATATGTGCGGGACTATGGGACTGATTACCTCAAACTCCTCCTGTTCTTCACCATTCTCCTTTGTATGGACTGAAGAAGCCACTGTGTGGCGAAACGTTTCCTCATTAAAGATACTCAAATGTTGCGCATGTGTCTAATTCATCATCTCAGGGAGTTGTCCTGTTTCGACAGATGTGTTGAAGATTTTTGTTAGTGGCAGAGACACGACCTCTCTGTTGCCTCTCTCAGGACCCACGGAGAGATATTCGATCTCACCACCTTTGAGATATCTAGTTCACTTAGCAGCCTCTTCACCTCCTTCTTAGTTGTATGTATTGTGCCCAACGCTTGATGGTGTACCCCACTACTCCATCTTTCTGGAGTCCCTTCTTTCTCCTCTGTTAACACTTCTTTCAATCTCATGTTGAACTCTTCACATATTTCTCTGTCATTTCTTGCGATCTCCTCTTCTTCCTTCTGCAGTCTGATTACCTGGCCCTTCACTGTTGTTTTCTTCCTGATGTGGCTGTAAACAGTTTTAGGTCAGACTTGGCTTTCGATGATATGTCATTTTCGTAGTGCTGCTGGGCCTCCCTACTTATCTGTGTATATTCGTTTCTGGCTCTTCCATTAATCTCCTTATTTTCCCGGGTTCTTTGCATTCTAAACTTTTTCCATTCTTTCGTGCACTTAGTTTTTGCCTCGCTTCACCTTAAGGTGAACCAAGAGCTCGTTCTAGTCTTCCCATTGTTTCTGTTGCCCTTGTGTACCAACCTCTCTTCTGTCTCCGTGCAATTTGTTGTCATACATTCTAGCATTTCATTTACTGATTTCTCCACCAGTTCTCCTTCCCCAGAACCTCGTGCATGAAATTCCTCTTGCTTAAGTAGTCCCCTCTTTTGTAGTTTGGCTTTTCCTGTCCTCTTCCTGCTTCTCTCTCCATGTTACAAAAAACGCGATTCTAAAAGCTTAGTGATCTCCAGTGAATACTAGAAAGGACTGCCCTTCTAGCATCCAGCCTGTTACTGGGTTTTCGTAACAAGTAGTCAGTATCCTTGTCCAATTATCCATTAGAAATCAGTATTATTCAATAGTGCTTCAGGATTACAACTGGTAGGCTACTAACTAGAGAAATTAAAATTTAATAAATTTATTAAGTCTAGAGGTATATTATCAAATTAAATTAAATTAAATTAATCACAGTAATCAAAATAATATCATCTCTGGAGTTCAATATTATTGTGCTGAAAGCACATATCACATTTATAATTCTTAAGTACCGTCTGGTACAAGTAAGTTTGTGTATATGTGTGTAAGTGCTCTAAGTAGTTCGCTATGTCTCACGACTCGACTAGACTTAAACAAGTGACTGACAAAGTCCTCAAATAAACTAACTTCTTGACCGACTGGCAACCAGAACAGTCTGCTTGAACAATAAAAAGAATGCTAAGCCCAATAGCAATATAACAAGCAACTGCGACACAGAATCAGGAACAAGGAGATAATATAACGACACTAAGTAGGGACCATCAGCAGATCCTCCACAAAAGTTACAAAACTCCCATACTACTGAATCTAAGTTCAGCATAAGAAAATCCTCGACTGTGATAATACACAGATACCAGTACAAGTTAAGTGAGAAGTTACAGCTCAGGACCTGAGATGTTTCGAGTGTCTATGAGACACACAACCTCAGTACAATGTCGAAAATCACTAAGTCTATACAATGTTTTGTGAACAGTGTTCTACAGAACTAACAAGAATAATGAGACAGACAATCTGTCCGACCACCAAGAAAGTCTAGAGCAGACTGAATACTTTAGGCGAGGTGAGGACACCCCCCCTCGATCACGTGATAGCCCCGTGGACAACTGCAGCTCAGAAGCCGGCAGTATAACGAGCTACAAGCGATAATTACAGTAGTTTGACAATCAAGACTTGAACTGAGCACTTAATATGTTACATCCTAACAACATAAGTCAAATAACAATATAAAGCAATACATTTACGATTTAGCTATTATCGCAAATATAAGCAATATAAAATTATATGAAAAGGTAATAATTATATACATAATAATCATTGCAACCCATTCAGGGGTTGCAACACTCCATATGTAACTCTTACTACGTATTCAAAGTTCAGGGTCTCGTGATTTCTAGTTCCAAGGGCCCTTTCATATATATCTTCAATGTCTGAACTACTAATGGTGAATATGAGGTCCAGCCATGCTGGTTCATCTTCTCCTTCTCTATAGTCTCCCTAAAGTGTTGATGCATGAAAGTTTCCAGTACCACCTCCATCATCTTAGCCCTCCACGTTTCTGGTCCCCCATATGGCTCCAGGTTTTCATAGTCAGTTTCCTTGTGAGTGAAGTCCCAAACAAGTGGTAACTTTGCCCTGCTCACGTTGGCCCTTCAGACCCACATCAGCTAATGCATCCATCATTGCTCTGTTGCCCTCATCGTATTCATGTCTTGACCTCCTGCTATTCTGTGGTGGGTTATACATCACTGCAATCATCATGGGTCCCTTAGTTTGAAATGTTCCTACTATGTACTCCCTTGCTTTCCCTCTGTCCTCTCCTTCGAACACCTCAAAACTATAATAGTTTCTCGTGAGCTGTGAAACTCCTCCATCCCCTCTATCTCTCTTTAGGTTCTGAAATCCATTTAAAAAGATAGTCTGTTATAATTCCGGTGAACTTGGTTTCTGTGATTCCTTCCTGCCACTCCCCACACTTATTCATTATTCCGTCTGTGTTGGTGTACCGTACCTCCAGCTTCTTTTCTAACACTGTATTCCGGGAAATTTGTTGGGGCTGGAGAACTGGGAGACCAGGCAGGGTGCTATGGGAGTCTACTAAGTAGTGTGGGATGGGGTCTGTGAATGTGGAGTGTGATTTGTTTTGGGACAATATTGTTGCAGGGCTCTATGGGTGGTTGTGGTTGCTGTTGCTAAGGTCTCTGGTTGTCCCCTCCTGACTCTAGCCTTGTCTCTTTGTATCTTCTCTCTCGGTTTCTGTCGTTTTGTTCTCGTGCTTTCAAGCTTCAGGTACATCTGATATTTTGCGATTTCCTTTAGTTGTGGTTTCTCTTCAGGATCCTGTTCTGCACCATTTCTGTCTTGAAAATAAATCTGATTAGCTGATTTCTTACATACATGTATCCCCCTATTCTCTGAAAATTTATCAGGTGAGTCATACCCTCCTCTCCTGTTTATTTTGGGCCTATCACCTTTTCTACCTACCCCATCGTCTCTTCCATTTCAGCAATAAGCTCACCTAACTTCTTTTTCCACTTGTTCTGTCCTTGTCCTTAGCTCTTCCGTCCATTCTTCTTCTCCAGACCCGTCTTCCTCTGTTTCCATTGGTCTTTGGCCTCGCCTCTGGTGTCCCATTTTTTTTTTATGTTCTAGTTATCGTAGTGTGTATGTGGGTTGTATATATGAATGTTGTATATGTGTGTTAGTGTGTACTCACCTAATTGTGGTTTCAGGAGTTGATTCATAACTCCTTGTCCTGCTTATTCACTGGTCGCTGCTAGGCACTCCCTGCTCCGCGAGCTTCATCATACCTCTTCTTAAAGCTTTGTATGGATTTTGCCTCCACCTCACTTTCTAGACTGTTCCACTTCCTGACAACTCTGTAACTGAAGAAATACTTCTTAACATCTCTGTGATTCATCTGAGTCTTCAACATTCAATTGTGACCCCTTGTCACTGTGTCCCACCTCTGAAACATCATATATCTGTTCACCTTGTCGATTCCTCTCAGTATTGTATATGCTGTTATCATGTCCTCCCTGTCCCTTCTGTCCTCCAGTGTCGTCAGGTCAATTTCTCTTAACTTCTCCTTGTAGGACATACCCCCAAGCTCTGGGACTAGTCTCGTTGCAAACCTTTGCACATTCTCGAATTTCCTGACGCACTTGCTCTGGTGTGGATTCCAAACTGGTGCTGCATACTGCAATACAGGCCTGATGTACAAGTTGTACAGACCTGAGCGACTCCTTACTGAGTTGTAGGAAAGCTACTCTTAGGTATGCTAGCTTCCCATATGCTGCAGCAGTTATTAGGGTAACATGCGCCTCAGGAAATATGATCGGTATTATACTCTCCCCAAGATCTTTTTCCTTGAATGAGTCTTGTAGTCTTTGGCCCCCTAGGCTGTATTGTGTCTGCGGTCTTCTTTGCCCTTCACCGATTTTCATGACTTTACACTTGGCGGGGTTGAACTCCAAGAGCCAGTTGCTAGACCAGGCCTGTAGCTCTGCCTGGTCCTTCTGCAATTGAATTCACCTCATTAACTTCACATCGTCTGCGAACAGGGACACTTCCGAGTCCATTCCTTCCATCATGTCATTCATATATACCAGAAACAGCACCGGTCCCAGAAGTTACCCCTGTGGAATCCCACTCATCACAGGCACCCACTCTGACACCTCGTCACATACCATGACTCGCTGTTCCCTTCCTGTCAGTTATTCTCTGGTCTATTCCAGTGCGTTCCCTGGTGTACATGCCTGGTCCTCCAGCTTTTGCATTAATCTCTTGTGTGGAACTGTGTCAAAAGCCTTTTCTAGAGTCCCTGCCAGTTCTCTGTCCCACTGAACCCCGTGCAGGAAATTCTTCATGCCTATATAGTCCCCTCTGTTGTAGTTTGGCTTCATTCATCCCTCCCTTCCTGCTTCCCTCTCCACTTGTAACTCTACTATGTATTCGAAGCTCATAACCACGGGATCACTAGCTCCAAGGGGTATTTCATATGTGATGTCCTCAGTATCTGCACTACTCAAGGTGAATACTAGGTCCAGTCTTGCTGGTTCATCCTCTCCTCTCTTTCTGGTAATGTCCCTTACGTGCTGGTACATGAGGTTTTCCAGTACCACCTCCATCATCTTAGTCCTCCACGTTTCTGGGCCCCCATGTGGCTCCAGGTTCTCCCAGTCAATTACCTTGTGATTGAAGTCACCCATTATCATCAGCTTTGCTGTGTTCGCATGAGCCTTTCTGGGCACATCATCCAGTGTATACTTGGAGTATACCTGGAGAGGGTTTCGGGGGTCAATGCCCCAGCAGCCAAGTCTGTGACCAGGCCTTATGCCATTGCTAAACCATCGCCCTGTTACTCTCATCATACTCTTGCCTTGGCCTCCTGCTGTTCTGTGGTGGGTTATACATCACTGCAGTTTCCACCATGGGACCTCCAGAATGAAGTGTTCCTGTTATGTAGTCTCTTGTTTCTCCTCTCTCTCCTCTCTCCAGCTCATCAAAATCCCATTGGTTTTTAATGAGCAGTGCAATCCTCCACCCCCTCTGTTCTCTCTGTCTTTCCTCATGATCTGATATCCCGTTGGAAAGGTGGCATCTGTTATCATTCCTGTGAGCTTGGTTTCTGTGAGAGCTATGATGTCTGGTGATGCCTCTTTGACTCTTTCATGCCACTCTTCCCACTTATTCGTAATTCCATCAGCAATGGTGTATCATACCTTCAGTTTCCTCTCCAACACTGTGCTCTGGGGGGTCTGTGAGGGTGGGGGACATGGCAGTGTGCTGTGGGATCTTGCAGCGTAGTGGGGGTGGGGGATGTAAGTGTGGACTGTGGTTTGGGTTGTTGGGTTGTTTGTGTGCTTATGTTGCTCTGCCCTGCTGTGGTTGTCCTCTGCTCTGGTTGTCCTCTGCTCTGGTTGTCCTCTGCTCTGGTTGTCCTCTGCTCTGGTTGTCCTCTGCTCTGGTTGTCCTCTGCTCTGGTTGTCCTCTGCTCTGGTTGTCCTCTGCTCTGGTTGTCCTCTGCTGACTCTGTTCTTGTCTCTCTTCCACTATATGTTAATGACATCTCAGTTAGTTTTTCTCAGTAAATCTCGATGAACTAGTCATGAATCTGAGCTTATCTATCATGCAAGGTTTTAAGAGAATTTATGGTAATATATAGATATGGATATAGATATAGATATTAGTCGTAGTGTCTGTCACAGAGGCAAGGTGACCCTAAAAAAATGATAAAACTTCACCATCATTCATTCCATGGTTTTTCCAGAGGGGTGCCGTTATTTACGTCAAAACTGCAAATATCCCCGCCCCTCCTTCAGAGAACAGCCACTGTACTTACCATCTCCAGGACTCAAGTTTGGTTAACCAGTTTCCCCAAATCTCATCATACATGTTACCAACAGCACGTCAAGACGTAATCAATTGCCTCCATGCCTTTCTAACATGCTCATGCAGGCTTGCTGGATGTCTAAGCCCCTCATACACAAAACTTCCTTTACCACCCTTCCTCCAACCGTTCTTTGAACGGCCAGTATCCCACCTTCTCTCCACTACAGATTTATATATAGCCCTCCAAATTCTCCTATGACTTGGAAGGCTGTATATAAATGTCCAAGCCATCTGAACAGTCCCTGCTCAGCTCTCTGGATACTTTTTAGTAACCCCTACATTTGCTTCTAATTTCTAAGCTACGAATTCTTTGCATAATATTCACACCACACATTGCCCTCAGACACGACATCTCCACTGACTCCAGGCTCCTCCTCGCTGCAACGTTTACAGCCCATACTTCACAACCACATAAGAGAGTACTACTCTCATAGTTTCCCCTTTTTGTCCCATAGATTACGTTCTTTGCCTCGACAGATTCCTCAATCATCTTTTTCCCTTCGACAATTCTGTTGATGAAGGCGACTAATTGAATTAACCCATCCGACAGGTCCACTTTCAACGTCTCTTCTCCATGTCATTTTCTCTCCCACTGACAAGCGATCATTACACTTGGATGCCCCAACACAATTTTTCTAACATTGGTAATAAACAGACGTTCAACTCCTATACTCCAGCATGTGTGGTGGCGCTTGATAGACAGTAACAAGCATTATGTTCTTGTATACCAGGGAACGCATGATAGCAGCAAGGTGTTATGCTCCTGTTAGTGGTTACACCTGACATACAAGTTATATGCTCCTACACGTCTGGAAGTGCTGTCACTTTCAACAGTTGTTATCTGTCTGCACCACAGCCATATTAATTTATGCAACTATATGCAGATTTTATTCAAACATTCCAGGATCTCTGGAAATGTTATCTCTCTCTCTCTCTCTCTCTCTCTCTCTCTCTCTCTCTCTCTCTCTCTCTCTCTCTCTCTCTCTCTCTCTCTCTCTCTCTCTCTCTCTCTCTCTCTCTCTCTCTCTCTCTCTTACCCAACTAAGAGCTGTTACAAACTATACCACGGGAGGGGTTAGAACCCGCCATCAGAGCCACAAAATACCAGACCGACGCGTTAGCCACTGACCGCGGGTTCTAACCCCACCCGTGCTATGGTTTGTTTACAATCGTGTGATTACGATTTCCTGAGTCGAGTTAGGAGCTGTTACCTTCAGAAACTCCTTTGAAAGACTTTTTATTAAGAGATACACAAATAGGGAACAGGATGAAGTTGGAGCCATATATGATAAATTAAAAATAGACAGAAGAGTGCGTAAAACTGTTATTAAAGTGAATATATCGATAATTAAAGTGAATATATCGATAATTAAAGTGAATATATCGATAATTAAAGTGAATATATCGATAATTAAAGTGAATATATCGATAATTAAAGTGAATATATCGATAATTAAAGTGAATATATCGATAATTAAAGTGAATATATCGACAATTTGCCGCAGAAAATTTCCGATATATTTCAAATTTTAGCGAAAAATATTTAATTACTTAAGTTAAAATGTAATTTGTTAAATATTTCACATTAATGTAAATGTAGAAGTAATGTACTCTGAAGTACTCTGGAGTACTCTGAAGTACTCTGGAGTACTCTGAAGTACTCTGAAGTACTCTGGAGTACTCTGAAGTACTCTGGAGTACTCTGAAGTACTCTGAGTACTCTGAAGTATCGTGGAGTACTCTGAAGTACTCTGGAGTACTCTGAAAGTACTCTGGAGTACTCTAGAGTACACTGGAGTACTCTGAAGTACTCTGAGTACTCTGAAGTACTCTGGAGTACACTAGAGTACTCTGGAGTACTCTGAAGTACTCTGGAGTACTCTGGAGTACTCTGGAGTACTCTGGAGTACTCTGAAGTACTCTGGAGTACTCTGGATTACTCTGAGTACTCTGGAGTACTCTGGAGTACTCTGAAGTACTCTGGAGTACTCTGGATACTCTGGAGTACTCTGGAGTACTCTAGAAGTACCTGGAGTACTCTGAAGTACTCTGGAGTACTCTAGAGTACTCTGGAGTACTCTGAGTACTCTGGAGTACTCTGGAGTACTCTGAAGTACTTTGGAGTACTCTGGAGTACTCTGGAGTACTCTGGAGTACTCTGAAGTACTCTGCAGTACTCTAGAGTACTCTGGAGTACTCTGGAGTACTCTGGAGTATTCTGGAGTACTCTGAAGTACTCTGGAGTACTCTGGAGTACTCTGGAGTACTGAGTATCTGGAGTACTCTGAAGTACTCTGGAGTACTCTGGAGTACTCTGGAGTACTCTGAAGTACTCTGGAGTACTCTGGAGTACTCTGGAGTACTCTGAAGTACTCTGGTACTCTGAAGTACTCTGGAGTAATCTAGAGTACTCTGGATACTCTGGAGTACTCTGGAGTACTCTAGAGTACTCTGGAGTACTCTGGAGTACTCTGGAGTACTCTGAAGTACTCTGGAGTACTCTGGAGTACTCTGGAGTACTCTGAAGTACTCTGGAGTACTCTGGAGTACTCTGGAGTACTCTGGAGTACTCTGGAGTACTCTGAAGAAGTACTCTGGGAGTACTCTGGAGTACTCTGGAGTACTCTGGAGTACTCTGGAGTACTCTGAAGTACTCTGGAGTACTCTGGAGTACTCTGGAGTACTCTGAAGTACTCTGGAGTACTCTGGAGTACTCTGGAGTACTCTGAAGTACTCTGGAGTACTCTGAAGTACTCTGGAGTAATCTAGAGTACTCTGGAGTACTCTGGAGTACTCTGGAGTACTCTAGAGTACTCTGGAGTACTCTGGAGTACTCTGGAGTACTCTGAAGTACTCTGGAGTACTCTGGAGTACTCTGGAGTACTCTGAAGTACTCTGGAGTACTCTGGAGTACTCTGAAGTACTCTGGAGTACTCTGAAGTACTCTGAAGTACTCTGGAGTACTCTGGAGTACTCTGGAGTACTCTGGAGTACTCTGAAGTACTCTGGAGTACTCTGGAGTACTCTGGAGTACTCTGAAGTACTCTGGAGTACTCTGAAGTACTCTGGATACTCTGAAGTACTCTGGAGTACTCTGAAGTACTCTGGAGTACTCTGGAGTACTCTGAAGTACTCTGGAGTACTCTGAAGTACTCTGGAGTACTCTGAAGTACTCTGAAGTACTCTGGAGTACTCTGAAGTACTCTGGAGTACTCTGGAGTACTCTGAAGTACTCTGGAGTACTCTGAAGTACTTTGAAGTACTCTGGAGTACTCTGAAGTACTCTGAAGTACTCTGGAGTACTCTGAAGTACTCTGAAGTACTCTGGAGTACTCTGAAATACTCTGGAGTACTCTGAAGTACTCTGGAGTACTCTGGAGTACTCTGAAGTACTCTGAAGTACTCTGGAGTACTCTGAAGTACTCTGGAGTACTCTGAAGTACTCCGAAGTACTCTAGAGTACTCTGGAGTACTCTAGAGTACTCTGAAGTACTCTGGAGTACTCTGAAGTACTCTGGAGTACTCTGGAGTACTCTAGAGTACTCTGAAGTACTCTGAAGTACTCTGGAGTACTCTGGAGTACTCTGAAGTACTCTGAAGTACTCTGGAGTACTCTGAAGTACTCTGGAGTACTCTGGAGTACTCTGGAGTTCTCTGGAGTACTCTGATGTACTCTGGAGTACTCTGAAATACTCCAAAGTACTCTAGAGTACTCTGAAATACTCTGGATTACTCTAGAGTACTCTGAAGTACTCTGAAGTACTCTGAAGTACTCTAGAGTACTCTGAAGTACTCTGGAGTACTCTGAAGTACTCTGGAGTACTCTAGAGTACTCTGAAGTACTCTGAAGTACTCTAGAGTACTCTGAAGTACTCTAGAGTACTCTGAAGTACTCTGAAGTACTCCGAAGTACTCCGAAGTACTCTGGAGTACTCTAGAGTACTCTGAAGTACTCTGGAGTACTCTAGAGTACTCTGAAGTACTCTGAAGTACTCTAGAGTACTCTGAAGTACTCTGAAGTACTCCGAAGTACTCCGAAGTACTCTGGAGTACTCTAGAGTACTCTGAAGTACTCTGGAGTACTCTAGAGTACTCTGAAGTACTCTGAAGTACTCTAGAGTACTCTAGAGTACTCTGAAGTACTCTGAAGTACTCCGAAGTGCTCTGAAGTACTCTAGAGTACTCAAGAGCACTCTGAAGTACTCTGGAGTACTCCGAAGTACTCTGAAATACTCTGAAGTACTCTGGAGTACTCTGAACCACTCTGAAGTACTCTGGAGTACTCTGAACCACTCTGAAGTACTCTGAAGTACTCTGAACCACTTTGAACTACTCTGAAGTACTCTGAAGTAATCTGAAGTACTCTGGAGAACTCTGGAGTACTCTGAAGTACTCTGAACCACTCTGAAGTACTCTGAAGTACTCTGAACCACTTTGAACTACTCTGAAGTACTCTGAAGTAATCTGAAGTACTCTGGAGAACTCTGGAGTACTCTGAAGTACTCTGAACCACTCTGAAGTACTCTGAAGTACTCTGAACCATTCTGAACTACTCTGAAGTACTCTGAAGTAATCTGAAGTACTCTGGAGAACTCTGAAGCACTCTTGAGTACTCTGAAGTACTCTGAACCACTCTGAACGACTCTGAAGTACTCTGGAGTACTCTGAACCATTCTGAACTACTCTGAAGTACTCTGAACCATTCTGAACTACTCTGAAGTACTCTGAACCATTTTGAACTATTCTGAAGTACTCTGAAGTACTCTGAAGTACTCTGAACCACCCTGAAGTACTTTGGAGTACTCTGAAGTACTATGGAGTACTCGGAACCACTCTGAGCTACTCTGAAGTACTCTGAACCACTCTGAAGTACTCTGAAGTACTCTGAACCACTCTGAACTACTCTGAAGTACTCTGAACCACTCTGAACTACTCTGAAGTACTCTGAACCACTCTGAACTACTCTGAAGTACTCTGAACCACTCTGAACTACTCTGAAGTACTCTGAACCACTTTGAACTACTCTGAAGTACTCTGAAGTAATCTGAAGTACTCTGGAGAACTCTGAAGCACTCTGAACTACTCTGAACTACTCTGAAGAACTCTGAACTACTCTGAAGTACTCTGAACTACTCTGAAGTACTCTGAAGCACTCTGAACTACTCTGAAGTACTTTGAACTACTCTGAAGTACTCTGAAGTACTCTGAAGTACTCTGAAGTACTCTGAACCACTCTGAACTACTGTGAAGTACTCTGAACCACTCTGAAGTACTCTGAAGTACTCTGAAGTACTCTGAACTACTCTGAAGTACTCTGAAGTACTCTGAACTATTCTGAAGTTCTCTGAAGTACTCTGAAGTACTCTGAAGTACTCTGAACTACTCTGAACTATTCTGAAGTACTCTGAACTAATCTGAAGTAGTCTGAAGTAGTCTGAAGAACTCTGAAGAACTCTGAAGTACTCTGAAGTACTCTGAACAACTCCGGACCTGAGTGTGCAAGATGAGTCCGCTACCAAACAGCCCCTGAAAACACTTCCTTATAGTATCTGGTTCTGAGTTATTCACACGATCCTTTGTCATGCCTTGTGATCCACCTTCATCCTTCCTTAAATTGATTACCTGGTACTTGTCTCTTGTTTGGTTCAGATTACCTGGTATTTCTCTCTTGTTTGGTTGAGATTACCTGGTACTTGTCTCTTCTTTGGTTCAGATGACCTGATACTTGTCTCTTGTTTGGTTCAGATTACCTGGTACTTGACTCTTGTTTGGTTCAGATTCCCTGGTACTTGACTTTTGATTGGTTCAGATTACCTGGTACTTGACTCTTGTTTGGTTCAGATTCCCTGGTACTTGACTCTTGTTTGGTTCAGATTACCTGGTACTTGACTCTTGTTTGGTTCAGATTAACTGGTACTTGACACTTGTTTGCTTCGGATTACCTGGTACTTGACTCTTGTTTGGTTCAGATTACCTGGTACTTGACTCTTGTTTGGTTCAGATTACCTGGTACTTGACTCTTGTTTGCTTCGGATTACCTGGTACTTGACTCTTGTTTGGTTCAGATTACATGGTACTTGACTCTTGTTTGGTTCAGATTACCTGGTACTTGACTCTTGTTTGCTTCGGATTACCTGGTACTTCACTCTTGTTTGGTTCAGATTACCTGGTACTTGAGTCTTGTTTGTTTCGGATTACCTGGTACTTGGCTCTTGTTTGGTTCAGATTACCTGGTACTTGTCTCTTGTTTGATTCAGATTAACTGGTACTTGACTCTTGTTTGGTTCAGATCACCTGGTAATTGACTCTTGTTTGGTTCAGATTACCTGGTACTTGAATCTTGTTTGGTTCAGATTACCTGGTACTTGACTCTTGTTTGCTTCGGATTACCGGGTACTTGGCTCTTGTTTGGTTCAGAT
Organism: Cherax quadricarinatus; assembly: GCF_026875155.1. Lineage (NCBI taxonomy): Eukaryota > Metazoa > Arthropoda > Malacostraca > Decapoda > Parastacidae > Cherax > Cherax quadricarinatus. The sequence goes on from NW_026475468.1 coordinate 65,864, forward strand.
TACCTGGTACTTGACTCTTGTTTGGTTCAGATTACATGGTACTTGACTCTTGTTTGATTCAGATTACCTGGTACTTGAATCTTGTTTGGTTCAGATTACCTGGTACTTGTCTCTTGTTTGGTTCAGATTACCTGGTACTTGACTATTGTTTGGTTTAGATTACCTGGTACTTGTCTCTTGTTTGGTTCAGATTACCTGGTACTTGACTCTTGTTTGGTTCAGATTACCTGGTACTTGACCCTTGTTTGGTTCAGATTACCTTATACCTGACTCTTGTTTGGTTCAGATTATCTTGTACTTGTCTCTTGTTTGGTTCAGATTACCTGGTACTTGCCTCTTGTTTGGTTCAGATTACCTGGTACTTGACTCTTGTTTGGTTCAGATTACCTGGTACTTGGCTGTTGTTTGGTTCACATTACCTGGTACTTGGCTGTTGTTTGGTTCAGATTACCTGGTACTTGGCTCTTGTTTGGTTCAGATTACCTGGTACTTGACTCTGGTTAAGATTACCTGGTATTTGTATTTTGTTTGGTTCAGATTACCTGGTACTTGACTCTTGTTTGGCTCAGATTACCTGGTACTTGGCTCTCGTTTGGTTCAGATTACCTGGTACTTGACTCTTGTTTGGTTCAGATTACCTGGTATTTGACTCTTGTTTAGTTCAGATTACCTGGTACTTGACTCTTGTTTGGTTCAGATTACCTGGTACTTGACTCTTGTTTGCTTCGGATTACCTGGTACTTGACTCTTGTTTGGTTCAGATTACCTGGTACTTGACTCTTGTTTGGTTCAGATTACCTGGTACTTGACTCTTGTTTGCTTCGGATTACCTGGTACTTGACTCTTGTTTGGTTCAGATTACCTGGTACTTGACTCTTGTTTGGTTCAGATTACATGGTACTTGACTCTTGTTTGCTTCGGATTACCTGGTACTTGACTCTTGTTTGGTTCAGATTACCTGGTACTTGAGTCTTGTTTGTTTCGGATTACCTGGTACTTGGCTCTTGTATGGTTCAGATTACCTGGTACTTGTCTCTTGTTTGATTCAGATTAACTGGTACTTGACTCTTGTTTGGTTCAGATCACCTGGTAATTGACTCTTGTTTGGTTCAGATTACCTGGTACTTGACTCTTGTTTGCTTCAGATTACCTGGTACTTGACTCTTGTTTGGTTCACATTACCTGGTACTTGAGTCTTGTTTGTTTCGGAATACCTGGTACTTGGCTCTTGTTTGGTTCAGATTACCTGGTACTTGACTCTTGTTTGATTCAGATTACCTGGTACTTGAATCTTGTTTGGTTCAGATTGCCTGGTACTTGTCTCTTGTTTGGTTCAGATTACCTGGTACTTGACTATTCTTTGGTTTAGATTACCTGGTACTTGTCTCTTGTTTGGTTCAGATTACCTGGTACTTGACTCTTGTTTGGTTCAGATTACCTGGCACTTGACCCTTGTTTGGTTCAGATTACCTTATACCTGACTCTTGTTTGGTTCAGATTACCTTGTACTTGTCTCTTGTTTGGTTCAGATTACCTGGTACTTGTCTCTTGTTTGGTTCAGATTACCTGGTACTTGACTCTTCTTTGGTTCAGATTACCTGGTACTTGGCTGTTGTTTGGTTCACATTACCTGGTACTTGGCTGTTGTTTGGTTCAGATTACCTGGTACTTGGCTCTTGTTTGGTTCAGATTACCTGGTACTTGACTCTGGTTAAGATTACCTGGTATTTGTATTTTGTTTGGTTCAGATTGCCTGGTACTTGACTCTTGTTTGGTTCAGATTACCTGGTACTTGGCTCTTGTTTGGTTCAGATTACCTGGTACTTGACTCTTGTTTGGTTCAGATTACCTGGTACTTGACTCTTGTTTAGTTCAGATTACCTGGTACTTGGCTCTTGTTTGGTTCAGATTACCTGGTACTTGGCTCTTGCTTGGTTCAGATTACCAGGTACTTGACTCTTGCTTGGTTCAGATTACCTGGTACTTGGCTTTTGTTTGGTTCAGATTACCTGGTACTTGACTTTTGTTTGGTTCAGATTACCTGGTACTTGTCTCTTGTTTGGTTCAGATTACCTGGTACTTTTCTCTTGTTTGGTTCAGATTACCTTGTACTTGTCTCTTGTTTGGTTCAGATTACCTGGTACTTGGCTCTTGTTTGGTTCAGATTACCTGGTACTTGGCTCTTGTTTGGCTCAGATTACCTGGTACTTGACTCTGGTTAAGATTACCTGGTACTTGTATCTTGTTTGGTTCAGATTACCTGGTACTTGACTCTTGTTTGGTTCAGATTACCTGGAACTTGACTCTTGTTTGTTTCAGATTACCTGGAACTTGACTCTTGTTTGTTTCAGATTACCTGGTACTTGACTCTTGTTTGGTTCAGATTACTTGATAATTGGCTCTTGTTTGGTTCAGATTACCTGGTACTTGGCTCTTGTTTGGTTCAGATTACCTGGTACTTGACTCTTGTTTGGTTCAGATTACCTGGTACTTGGCTCTTGTTTGATTCAGATTACCTGGTACTTGAATCTTGTTTGGTTCAGATTACTGGTACTTGCTCCTTGTTTGGTTCAGATTACCTGGTACTTGTCTCTTTCTTGGTTCAGATTACCTGGTACTTGATTCTTGTTTGGTTCAGATTACCTGGTACTTAGCTCTTGTTTGGTTCAGATTACCTGGTACTTGACTCTTGTTTGGTTCAGATTACCTGGTACTTGGCTCTTGTTTGGTTCAGATTACCTGGTACTTGACTCTGGTTAAGATTACCTGGTACTTGTATCTTGTTTGGTTCAGATTACCTGGTACTTGACTCTTGTTTGGTTCAGATTACCTGGAACTTGACTCTTGTTTGTTTCAGATTACCTGGAACTTGACTCTTGTTTGTTTCAGATTACCTGGTACTTGACTCTTGTTTGGTTCAGATTACTTGATAATTGGCTCTTGTTTGGTTCAGATTACTTGGTACTTGGCTCTTGTTTGGTTCAGATTACCTGGTACTTGACTCTTGTTTGGTTCAGATTACCTGGTACTTGGCTCTTGTTTGATTCAGATTACCTGGTACTTGAATCTTGTTTGGTTCAGATTACCTGGTACTTGCTCCTTGTTTGGTTCAGATTACCTGGTACTTGTCTCTTTCTTGGTTCAGATTACCTGGTACTTGATTCTTGTTTGGTTCAGATTACCTGGTACTTAACTCTTGTTTGGTTCAGATTACCTGGTACTTGACTCTTGTTTGGTTCAGATTACCTGGTACTTGGCTCTTGTTTGGTTCAGATTACCTGGTACTTGACTCTGGTTAAGATTACCTGGTACTTGTATCTTGTTTGGTTCAGATTACCTGGTACTTGACTCTTGTTTGGTTCAGATTACCTGGAACTTGACTCTTGTTTGTTTCAGATTACCTGGAACTTGACTCTTGTTTGTTTCAGATTACCTGGTACTTGACTCTTGTTTGGTTCAGATTACTTGATAATTGGCTCTTGTTTGGTTCAGATTACCTGGTACTTGGCTCTTGTTTGGTTCAGATTACCTGGTACTTGACTCTTGTTTGGTTCAGATTACCTGGTACTTGGCTCTTGTTTGATTCAGATTACCTGGTACTTGAATCTTGTTTGGTTCAGATTACCTGGTACTTGCTCCTTGTTTGGTTCAGATTACCTGGTACTTGTCTCTTTCTTGGTTCAGATTACCTGGTACTTGATTCTTGTTTGGTTCAGATTACCTGGTACTTAACTCTTGTTTGGTTCAGATTACCTGGTACTTGACTCTTGTTTGGTTCAGATTACCTGGTACTTGGCTCTTGTTTGGTTCAGATTACCTGGTACTTGACTCTTGTTTGGTTCAGATTACCTGGTACTTGACTCTTGTTTAGTTCAGATTACCTGGTACTTGGCTCTGGTTTGGTTCAGATTACCTGTACTTGGCTCTTGCTTGGTTCAGATTACCAGGTACTTGACTCTTGTTTGGTTCAGATTACCTGGTACTTGGCTTTTGTTTGGTTCAGATTACCTGGTACTTGACTTTTGTTTGGTTCAAATTATCTGGTACTTGTCTCTTGTTTGGTTCAGATTACCTGGTACTTTTCTCTTGTTTGGTTTAGATTACCTTGTACTTGTCTCTTGTTTGGTTCAGATTACCTGGTACTTGGCTCTTGTTTGGTTCAGATTACCTGGTACTTGGCTCTTGTTTGGTTCAGATTACCTGGTACTTGACTCTGGTTAAGATTACCAGGTACTCGTATCTTGTTTGGTTCAGATTACCTGGTACTTGACTCTTGTTTGGTTCAGATTACCTGGAACTTGACTCTTGTTTGTTTCAGATTACCTGGAACTTGACTCTTGTTTGTTTCAGATTACCTGGTACTTGACTCTTGTTTGGTTCAGATTACTTGATAATTGGCTCTTGTTTGTTTCAGATTACCTGTTACTTGGCTCTTGTTTGGTTCAGATTACCTGGTACTTGACTCTTGTTTGGTTCAGATTACCTGGTACTTGGCTCTTGTTTGATTCAGATTACCTGGTACTTGAATCTTGTTTGGTTCAGATTACCTGGTACTTGCTCCTTGTTTGGTTCAGATTACCTGGTACTTGTCTCTTTCTTGGTTCAGATTACCTGGTACTTGATTCTTGTTTGGTTCAGATTAACTGGTACTTAACTCTTGTTTGGTTCAGATTACCTGGTTCTTGGCTCTTGTTTGGTTCAGATTGCCTGGTACTTGACTCTTGTTTGGTACATATTACCTTGTACTTGACTCTTGTTGGTTCAGATTACCTGGAGTTTACCTGGAGAGAGTTTCGGGGGTCAACGCCCCCGCGGCCCGGTCTGTGACCAGGCCTCCTGGTGGATCAGCGCCTGATCAACCAGGCTGTTGCTGCTGGCTGCACGCAATCCAACGTACGAGCCACAGCCCGGCTGATCAGGAACTGACTTTAGGTGCTTGTCCAGTGCCAGCTTGAAGACTGCCAGGGGTCTGTTGGTAATCCCCCTTATGTGTGCTGGGAGGCAGTTGAACAGTCTCGGGCCCCTGACACTTATTGTATGGTCTCTTAACGTGCTAGTGACACCCCTGCTTTTCATTGGGGGGATGGTGCATCGTCTGCCAAGTCTTTTGCTTTCGTAGTGAGTGATTTTCGTGTGCAAGTTCGGTACTAGTTCCTCTAGGATTTTCCAGGTGTATATAATCATGTATCTCTCCCTCCTGCGTTCCAGGGAATACAGGTTTAGGAACCTCAAGCGCTCCCAATAATTGAGGTGTTTTATCTCCGTTATGCGCGCCGTGAAAGTTCTCTGTACATTTTCTAGGTCGGCAATTTCACCTGCCTTGAAAGGTGCTGTTAGAGTGCAGCAATATTCCAGCCTAGATAGAACAAGTGACCTGAAGAGTGTCATCATGGGCTTGGCCTCCCTAGTTTTGAAGGTTCTCATTATCCATCCTGTCATTTTTCTAGCAGATGCGATTGATACAATGTTATGGTCCTTGAAGGTGAGATCCTCCGACATGATCACTCCCAGGTCTTTGACGTTGGTGTTTCGCTCTGTTTTGTGGCCAGAATTTGTTTTGTACTCTGATGAAGATTTAATTTCCTCATTTTTACCATATCTGAGTAATTGAAATTTCTCATCGTTGAACTTCATATTGTTTTTCTGCAGCCCACTGAAAGATTTGGTTGTGTCCGCCTGGATCCTTGCAGTGTCTGCAATGGAAGACACTGTCATGCAGATTCGGGATTCATCCGCAAAGGAAGACACGGTGCTGTGGCTGACATCCTTGTCTATGTCGGATATGAGGATGAGGAACAAAATGGGAGCTAGTACTGTGCCTTGTGGAACAGAGCTTTTCACCGTAGCTGCCTCGGACTTTACTCTGTTGACGACTACTCTCTGTGTTCTGTTAGTGAGGAAATTATAGATCCATCGACCGACTTTTCCTGTTATTCCTTTAGCGCTCATTTTGTGCGCTATTACGCCATGGTCACACTTGTCGAAGGCTTTTGCAAAGTCTGTATATATTACATCTGCATTCTTTTTGTCTTCTAGTGCATTTAGGACCTTGTCGTAGTGATCCAGTAGTTGAGACAGACAGGAGCGACCTGTTCTAAACCCATGTTGCCCTGGGTTGTGTAACTGATGGGCTGGCACTTGACTCTTGTTTGGTTCAGATTACCTGGTACTTGTCTATTGTTCGGTTCAGATTACATGGTACTTGTCTATTGTTCGGTTCAGATTACATGGTACTTGTCTCTTATTTGGTTCAGATTACCTGGTACTTGTCTAATGTATAGTTCAGATTACCTGGTATTTGGCTCTTGTTTGGTTCAGATTACCTGGCACTTGGCTCTTGTTTGGTTCAGATTACCTTATACTTGACTCTTGTTTGGTTCAGATTACCTTATACTTGACTCTTGTTTGGTTCAGATTACCTTGTACTCGTCTCTTGTTTGGTTCAGATTACCTGGTACTTGACTCTTGTTTGGTTCAGATTACCTGGTACTTGGCTCTTGTTTGGTTGAAATTCCCTGGTACTTGTCTATTGTTCGGTTCAGATTACATGGTACTTGTCTCTTGTTTGGTTCAGATTGCCTGGTACTTGTCTAAAGTTTGGTTCAGATTACCTGGTACTTGGCTCTTGTTTGGTTCAGATTACCTGGTTCTTGACTCTGGTTAATATTAACTGGTACTTGTATCTTGTTTGGTTCAGATTACCTTGTACTTGACTTTTATTTGGTTCAGATTACCTGGCACTTGGCTCTTGTTTGGTTCAGATTACCTGGAACTTGACCCTTGTTTGTTTCAGATTACCTTATACTTGACTCTTGTTTGGTTCAGATTACCTTGTACTTGTCTCTTGTTTGGTTCAGATTACCTGGTACTTGACTCTTGTTTGGTTCAGATTACCTGGTACTTGACTCTTGTTTGGTTCGATTATTGGTACTTGACTCTTGTTTGGTTCAGATTACTGGTATTGACTCTGTTTTTGGGTTTGATTTCTGGTACTTGACTCTTTTTTGGTTAGATTTCTGGTACTTTACTCTTTTTTGGTTCGATTTCCTGGTACTTTACTCTTGTTTGGTTTAGATTACCGGGGACTTGACTTTTTTTGGTTGATTTTCTGGTACTTGGCTCTTGTTTGGTTCAGATTACCGGTACTTGACTTTTGTTTGGGTTTGATTTCCTGGTACTTTACTCTTGTTTGGTTCCCTTATTGGTACTTTACTTTGTTTGGTTCAGATTCCTGGTATTGACTCTTGTTTGGTTCAGATTACCCGGTACTGATCTTGTTTGGGTTTAGATTACCTGGTCTTGACTCTGTTTGGTTAGATTATTGGTACTTGACTCTTTTTTGGTTCAGATTACTGGTACTTGACTCTTTTTTGGTTTAGATTACCTGGTACTTTACTTTGTTTGGTTCATATTACCCGGGATTGATCTTGTTTGGTTCAGATTACCCCGGTACTTTACTCTTGTTTGGGTTTTGATTTCCCGGGACTTGACTCTTGTTTGGTTCAATTCCCGGTACTTGATCTTGTTTGGTTCAGATTACCTGGTACTTTACTCTTGTTTTGGTTTATTTACCTGGTCTGACTCTTGTTTGGGTTTAGATTACCTGGTACTTGACTCTTGTTTGGTTCAGTTACCCGGTACTTTATCTTGTCTTGGACCTGTTTTTTGATCTTAGTGTTAGTTTTTTTAGTGTTAGTTGATCTTTTTGGGTTTGTGATTTAGTGTGTTTATATTAGTGTTATTGATATTAGGTTTTGTTGTAATAGTGTTGTTGATCTAGTGTTAGTTGATATTGTGTTTTTTGTCTTAGTGTTGTTTATCTTGTGTTAGTTGATCTTAGTGTTAGTTGATCTTAGGTTAGTTGTATTAGTGTTAGTTTTTTTGTGTTAGTTTATCTTAGTGTTTTTGGGTTTTGTGTTAGTTATCTTAGTGTTAGTTGATTTAGTGTTTTTGATCTTAGTGTTAGTTGATATTAGTGTTAGTTGATCTTAGTGTTAGTTGATCTTAGTGTTAGTTGATCTTAGTGTTAGTTGATATTAGTGTTAGTTGATCTTAGTGTTAGTTGATCTTAGTGTTAGTTGATCTTAGTGTTTGTTGATATTTTGTTAGTTTTTAGGTTAGTTGATCTTAGTTTAGTTGATCTTGTGTTAGTTGATTTAGTGTTATTGATCTTAGTGTTAGTTGATTATGTTAGTTGTCTTATGTTAGTTGATCTTAGTGTTAGTTGATTTTGTGTTTTGATTTGTGTTTTGTTGATCTTAGTGTTAGTTGATCTTTGTGTTTGTTTTATCTTTTGTGTTTGTTTATCTAGTGTTAGTTGACTTGTGTTAGTTTATTAGTGGTTGTCTTATGTTAGTTATATTGGTTTTTTTTTATATAGGTTAGTTGATCTTAGTGTTTGTTGATTTGTGTTGTTTATCTTAGTTTGTTGATCTTAGGTTAGGATTTAGGGTTGTTGATCTTAGTGTTAGTTGATATTTTTGTTAGTTTATTTAGTTTGTTGATCTTAGTGAGTTAACTTAGTGTTAGTTATCTTAGTGTTAGTTTATATTAGTGTTAGTTGACTTTTGTGTTGTTATCTTAGTGTTTGTTGATCTTAGTGTTAGGGGTTTTGTTTAGTTTTCTTAGTGTTAGTTGATCTTAGTTTTAGTTTTTCTTAGTGTTATTATATTAGTGTTAGTTTATATTGTGTTAGTTTATCTTAGTGTTGTTGATTTTGGTTAGTTGACTTGTGTTATTGATCTTAGTGTTAGTTTATTTGTGTTTGTTGTTTCCCTTGTGTTGTTGATTTAGTGTTAGTTGATCTTAGGTTAGTTGTCTTAGTTAGTTGTTTTTAGTGTTAGGTTATCTTGTGTTTGTTGATCTTAGTGTTGTTGAGCTTAGGTTAGTTTCTTAGTGTTGTTGTCTTAGGTGTTAGTTGATCTTAGTGTTAGTTGACTTAGGTTAGTTTTCTTAGTGAGTAGATTTTGTGTTGTTGATCTTAGTGTTAGTTGATCTTAGTGTTAGTTGACTTAGGGGTTTGTTGATATTTTGTTTCTTAGTGTTAGTTGACTTAGTGTTAGTTGATCTTAGGTTTGTTTATCTTAGTGTTAGTTGTGTTATGTTAGTTTTTCTTGTGTTAGTTGATCTTGTGTGCTCCTGCTTTTCCCGGCCTACGTGGGTTGAGGGGGCCTTTTGTGTACGACTATCTTCTTTGTTTTTTACCGTCCCTTGCTGGATTGTCTTTTTCCCTAAACTGTTTTAGGCTTTTTTGTTTCTTGCTAAGCATGTATCCTAGCTTTGCTGTGTGTGTGTGGTGTGGTGGTGTGGTGTGGTGTGTGTGTGTGTGTTTATGTGTGTGTGTGTTGGTGTGTATCACCCATTTGACTCCCCATTGTGGTTGAGGGGCGAGTCATAGCTCCCTGGCCCGCCCTTCACTGATTGCTACTAGGCCCTTTTCTTCCTGCCCCATTGCTTTTCTTTCCCCGCCTTAAAACTATGATGGTTCCCCCTCCACTACGTCATTTTTAGGCTATTCCACGGCCTGACTCTTATACTGAAGAAAAACTTTCCCAACATTCCTTTGATTCATCTGAGTCTTCAAAATTCCATTGTACCTCTTGTGTCTGTGTCCCATTCTGGAAATCCGTCTTTGTCCCCCTTGTCTATTCCGCGCATATTTTATTGTCGTTATCATGTCTCCCCGACCTCCTGTCCTCCATGTCGTCAGGGGGATTTCCCCCAAACCTTTTTCGTAGGACAATCCCCGTAGCTTGGGACGTTTGTTGCAAACCCCTTTCACTTTCTCTAAATTTTTTGACGTGCTTGACTAGTGTGGATTCCAAATGGTGCGCATACTCCAGTATGGGCCGACGTAAAGGATACAGGTCTTGAACGATCCCTTTCTGAGGTTTGGAACGCTATCCGATTTTTGCCCGGCGCCGTATGTGCAGCAGTTATCTGTTTTATGTGCGCCCCAGGAGTATGCTCGGGTTTACTCACCCCCCAAAACTTTTTCCTTGAGTGAGGTTTGCAGACTTTTGGCCATTTAAAATATATTGTGTTTCGGTCTTCTTGTGTTGTGTGTGTGTGTGTGTGTGTGTGGTTGTGTGTGTGTGTGTGTGTTTTTTGTGTGTGCATGTGCGTGTGTGTATGCCGTGTGGTGTGTGTGTGTGTGTGTAATGTGTGTGTGTGTGTGCGTATGTGTTGTGTGTGGTTGTGAGAGAGATTTCGTTCGGATTTTTAAACCCCGGAGGTTAGCCACCCAGGATAACCCAAAGAAAGTTAGTGCGTCATCGAGGACCTGTCTAACTTATTTCACATTGGGTCCTTCATCTTGTCCCCCCCAGGATGCCACCCACACCAGTCGACTAACACCCAGGTACCTATTTGCTGCTAGAAGAACAGGACAAAAGGTGTAAGGAAACGTGTCGAAAGAATTTCCACCCACCGGGAATCGAACCCGGGCCCCTCCGTGTGGGAAGCGGAGTATTGCCACCAGACCACCGGCCACCTTGTTGTGTTGTGTGTGGGTGTGAGTTGTGTGTGTGTGGGTGTATGTGTGGTGTGTTGCGTGTTATGTGTGTGTGTGTGTGTGTGTGAGTGTGTGTGTGTGTGTGTGGTGTGTGTGTGTGTACTCACCTAATGTGGTTGCAAGTGTCGAGACTCAGCTCCTGGGCCCCGCCTCTCACTGATCGCTACTGGATCCTCTCTCTCTCTCTTCCTGAGCTTTGTCATACCACTACTAAAACTATGTAAGGTCCTGCCTCCACTACTTCACTTGCAGGGCTATCCCACTTCTGACAACTCTATGACTGAAGAAATACATCCCTAACGTCCCTGTGACATCGTCTGATCTTCAGCTTACCCGTTGAGGACCCCATTGTCCCCTGTGACCCCACCTGGAACATCCTGTCTCTGTCCACCTTGTCTATTCCCCGCAGTATCTTGTATGTCTTATCATGTCTCCCCTGACCCTTCTGTCCTCCAGTGTCGTCAGTCCGATTCCCCTTAACCTTTTCCTGACGTCACAGTCCCTTGAGCTCTGGGACTAGCCTTGTTGCAAACCTTGGACTTCTCTAACTTTCTTGACGTGCTTGACCAGGTGTGGGTTCCAGACTGGTGCTGCATACTCGCAGTATGGGCCTAACATACACATTGTACAGTGTCTTGAACGATTCCTTATTAAGGTATCGGAACGCTATTCTCATGGGTTATTTGCCAGGCCCCGTATGCTGGCCGGCGTTATTTTGGTTGATGTGTGCCTCCGGTGAAGTGCTCGTGTTATGGTCACCCCAAGGTCTTTCTCCCTGAGTGAGGTCCTGTATCTTTGTCCCCCTAGCTATTCTCTGTCTGCCGGTCTTTCTTTGGCCCCTCCCCAATCTTCATGACTTTGCATTTGGCTGGATTTGAATTCGAGAAGCCAGTTGCTGGACCACATGTCCACAGCCTGTCCAGGTCTCTTTAGGCATCCTGCCTCACCATTCGTCCGATTTAATTCTCTCATCAACTTTCACATCATCTGTGAACAGGGACACTTCAGATCTATCCTCCATCATTGTTCAAAATATATCAAAAATAGCACTGGTCCCTAGGAACTGAAACCCTGTGGGACCCCGCTCGTAACAGGCGCCCACTGTGATACCTCTTCACGTCCATACCGTTTGCTGCCTCCCTGTCAAGTAATCTCTATCCATTGCAGTGCCCTCCCTTTTACGTGCCCTGATCCTCCAGCATCTGCACTAATCTCTTGAGGGGAACTGTGGTCAAAGGCTTCCCTCAGTCTAGGAAAACGCAATATCTACCCACATCGCCGCCCTCTCTCTCGTAGTCTTACTTCTGTTACCTTGTCATAAAACTCCAGAGGTTTGTGATACAAGATTTGCCTTCATGAACCCATGCTGGTTTCATTTTATAATCTTGTTCCTTTCCAGGTGTTCGAACCCACTCTCCTCCTGATAATCTTCTCCATGACTTTGCACACAATACTGTCAGAGACACAGGACGTAGTTTAGTGCTCGTTTCCTGTTTCTTTCTTAAGATATGGGGACTACATTAAGCTGTCTTCATTTCTCAGGAAGTTGCCCAGTATCAAGGGATGTGTTGAAGATTGTGGTTAGAGGCACGTCACAGCATCTCTTGCTCTTCACTAAGGACCCATGGAGTGTTGTCGTGTTCCCCGTTCTGCCTTTGAGGTGTCCAAGTCACTTAAAGAGCTTCTTCACCTCCTCCTCAGTTGTTCGTATGTCCATCCAACAATTGGTATATTCCCTCTTGATGTTTCCCTTCTGTCTGTCTTCCCACAGCCCTTCCTGTCTCTACTGTAAAAACTTCCTTAAATCACCTGTTCAGCCCTCACATACCCCTGATCATTTCTTTGTGGAAGTTCTCCACCTTCTGTGTCCTTAATCTGATCACCTGGGTCTTTGATGTTGCTTCCCCTATGTGGCTAACAACAGTTTTCGGTCAGTCTTTATTCACGATGCTATGTCATTTTCATACTGTGCGCTGGCTCCCACCTTTACTGTTGTACTCATTTCCTGTCTTGCGACTGATCTCCCATTTTCGTGTGTTCCTCTGCCTTCTGTCTTTTTCCATTCTCTATTGCAATCATGGTTTTGTTGCCACCGTACACCGTCGGTAAACCAGGGCTCGTATCTGGTTCTTCCCATTGTTACAGTTGTCCTTGGGAATAACCTTTCCACTGCCTCCTTGGCCTTTTGTTGTTACATATCCCATCATTTCATTTACTGGCTTTCCCTGCAGTTCTCTCGTCCCACTGACCTCCCGCAGAAAGTCTTCAACCCTACGTAGTCCCCACTTTTATAGTTCAGCTTTTCCCACATTCAACTTCCTGTTATTCTTCTCCACTTGCAGCTCTACTATGTATTCAAAGCACAGAAACCACGTGGTCGCTAGACTTCCTAGGGGACTCTCATACTTGATGTCCTCAATATATGAGCTGCCCAGGGTGAACACAAGTCCAATCTTGCTGTTCATCCTCCCCTCTCACTCTGGTAGTGTCCTTAACAAGTTGGGCATGAGTTTTCCCAGCACCACGTGCAACATCCGGCTCTCCATTTTTCGGTGGACCCCCCCATGTGGCCTCCAGTTTTCCAGTCAATCTCCCTGTGGTTTGATATCCCCCATAACCAGCAACTTTGCTCTGCTGGAGTGAGCTTCTTCTTCGCCACCTCAGCAAGTGTGTCCATCCCACTATAAGCCATTGCACTGTTTCTCTCTACATAATCTCTCTTGGGCCTCCTGCAGTTCTGTGTGTGGATTATACATCCCTACAATGACCCCTTTGGATGTTCCCAGACTAAGTGTACTGCTTGTAGTCTCTTTCTCCCGTCTCATCTATACCTTCCATTTTCTCGAATTTCCATCTGTTTTTTTAAACGAGCAGAGCAACCCCACCTCCCCCCCCCTGCCCTTTCTCTAATCAATCTTTCCTCATGATCTGGTACTCCCTGGTGGGAAGATTTGATCTGTTATTGTCTCCCATGAGTTTTGTTTCTGTAACTGCTATGATGTCTGGACTTCTCATTATTCTTTCTATTCCTGCCAACCTCATGTTTATTCGTTAATCCATCAGCATTTGTATTACTCAAACCTTCACTTCTGTTTCTTAATACTGTCACTGTGTGCGGTGCGGAAACAGAGGGATTGGTTGGTATGGTTGTCATGGATTGTTCAGTTGCCTGGGGTGTCGTGGCGGGAGTCCTTCCTGCCGTGTTTTCTGGGGGGTGCGCTTGTTCCCTTCCATTGATCCTGGATTATTCTGCTATCCATTTTCATTCCTTCCATTTCTCTCCTTTCGTTTTTGAACTCTCTCTTTCATTGTCTTCCTTCGTCTTGTTTTCTGTCTCGAATCGAGGTACAACACTCCGGAACACCGCTTGCCTCTCAGCCGTGCTTTCTCCTGCAGGATCATGTTCGGGTTGATTCTGCCTTGAAAATTACATTGAGAGGCCGATTCCTTTTGATTTGTGAACCACCCAAATCTCCGAAAAATCGCCACCTGGGTCATGTCCCCCTCGCCTATCACTCCTTATGATATCTTCAATCGCTTTTTCTCCTCCTGCTTTCTTCATCATAAGTTTCCCCCTTAAGCTTCGTCTAGCCCATAGACAAACACGGATCTACCTGGCTTTTTTCCCACCTCCCACTGTGACTCCCACATTGCATCCTCGATGTGTTTTAGTTCTTCCCGTGGAGTGTTTCCTTCCTTCAGTCCCTTCCCTATTAAGCCCCAGCTTCTTGGGGTTTTCCTTCCTGCTCACCTGCTCCTCCTGGCCCCCACAGGTATCGGTAAGGTCTTGCACATGTCCTAGTTCCTTCAAGTCTTCCAACCTCTCATTCTGTCCTAGTGTGCCTCTGTCTTTGTTTTGGCCCCATGTGGGTTTGAACAAGGACCTCTTCATACCAGTTTTAGTTTCCATGGCTTCCTTCAGACCTGTTTGTGTTTGGATGTAGCCATTGCCGCTGCTACTTCTGTAATATCTTAGTCTATGTGCTGTTTCCAGATGTCTCAGGCTCCTCTTCAATCTCTCTATCTTGATTTCTGCTGCTGTGGCCTTTGCTTCCACCTTCTGCAGTTCTGCTTGCTAACCTCTCTTCCAATCTTTCCTTTCCAGCTCATCTAGTCTCCTTCCCCAGTCTTCCTCCCCTTTTTTTGAGCTCTACCCTCCCATACCTCCCTCCCAGATTCGCCTTGGGAGCCCCGTGTCCTCATCCTGGTTAGTGGGGAGGTGAATAAGATGGTTAGGTAAGAAGGGGATGGATGGTGTGGGGGAGGGAGAGGATGTTATTGGAGGGGTAAGATAGTTGGGGAGGGGGTTAGATGGTTTGAGGAGAGAGGGATGGATGGTTTATGGGGAGGGGGAGGATGGTTATGGAGGGAGGGAGGTAGTTGGGGGGTTAGACGTTTGGGGAGGGGTAGGTGGTTTGGGGGAGGGGTAGGTGGCTAAGTGAGGTGGTTTAGGGAAGGGAGAGGTGGTTAGAGGGGAGGGGGGGGTACGTGTTTGTGTCAAGTTGTTTGTGTCAAGTGGGTGGAGGGAGTGTGGGGTGTGTGTACTCACCATTTGTGGTTGCAGGGTCGAGTCTTAGCTCCTGGCCCCGCCCATCACCGGTTGCAACTGGGCCCTCTCTCTTCTCCCCGCTCCATGAGCTTATCAAACCTCGTCTTAGAAATGGTATGGTTCCTCCTGCCTCCACTACGTCCATTTTCTAGGCTAATTCCATCTGCCTTACAACTCTTTGACTGAAGAAATACTTCCTACTAACCTACTCTGAACTCATTTGTGTCTTCATCTTCCAATTGTGCCTCTTGTTTTTCTGTGTCCCCCCTCCCTGAACATCCTGTCTTTTGTCCACCTTGTCTATACCACGAAGTAGTTTATATGTCGTATCCATGTCTCCCCTGACCCTCCAGTCCTCCGTTCGTCAGGCCCGATTTTCTCCTTAATCTTTCTTCTTCATAGGACATTCCCTTAGCTCTGGACTAACCTTTGTCGCAAAACCGTTGTACTTTCTCTAGTTTTCTTGACGTGCTTTATCAAGTGCGGTTTCCAAACAGGTCAGCATACTCCAGTATGGGCGGGCCTGACATACACGGTGTACAGTGTACTTGAAACGATTCCTTACAAAGGTATCGGAATGCTGTTTCTCAGGTTTGCCAGGCGCCCATATGCTGCAGCAGTTATCTGGTTATGTGTGCTTCCGGAGACATGCTCGGTGTTATACCACGACCAAGATCTTTCCCTTGAGTGAGGTTTTGCAGTCTTGGCCACCCTAGCCTATCCTCGGTCCTGTGGTCTTCATGTGCCCTTACCCTATCAACATGATTTGCTTGGCAGGATTAAAGTCGAGAAGAACATTTCTGACCAAGGTGTCCATTCTGTCCAGGTCCCTCTTGAAGTCCCTGCCTGGTCTCATCAGATTTAATTCTCCTCATAACTTCACATCATCTGCAAACAGGGACACTCTGAGTCTAACCTTCATCATTCCTTCACATATAACCAAAACTCAGCACTGGTCCTAGGACCGACCCCTGTTGGGACCAGCGCTCGTCACAGGTGCCCACTGTGAATACAATCATTACGTACCATGACTCAATTGTCTCCCTGTCAGTATTCTCTGATCCAGTTGCAGTGCCCTTCCTGTTATATGCGGCCTGATGCTACTAGCTTCTGCACTAATCTCTTGTGAGGAACTGTGTCAAAGGCCTTCAATGCAGGTGGGTCCAAGATGATCACATATCAACCCACCCCTCTCTCTCGTGTCTTACTTCTGTTATTTTATCATAAAACTCCAGAAGGTTTTTGTGACACATGGATTGCCTTACATGAATCCGTGCTGGGTTGGCAATTTATACCTCCTGTTCCGTTCCAGGAGCTCCACCACTCTCCACCTGATAATCTTCTCCATAATTTTGCATACTATACACGTCAATGACACAGGTCTATAGTTTAGTGCCTCTTTTCTGTCTCCTTTTTTAAAAATGGGAATTACATTTGCCGTCTTCCATACCTCAGGTAGTTGCCCACTTTCCAGGGACGTGTTGAAGATTGTGGTAAGTGGCATGCACAACATATCTGCTCCCTCTCTAAGGACCCACAGGGAGATGTTGTCCGGTTCCCATTGCCTTTGAGGTATCGATGTCCCTTAGCAGTTTCTTCACCTCCTCCTCATCTGTATGTATGTCGTCCAACACTTGTTGGTGTATTCCTTGCTGGTGTCCCCATCTGATCTGTCCCCCCAGAGTCCTTCCTGACTCTACTGTAAATACTTCCTTAAATCTCGTGTTGAGCTCCTCACATACCTCTTGATTGTTTCTTGTGAGTTCTCCACCTTCTTTCCTCAGCCTTATCACCTGGTCCTTGACTGTTGTCTTCCTCCTAATGTGGCTATACAGCAGTTTCGGGTCAGATTTGACTTTCGATGCTATGTCGTTTTCATACTGTCGCTGGGCCTCCCTCCTTATCTGTGCATACTCATTTCTGGCTCTTCTACTAATCTCCTTGTTTTCCTGGGTCCTATGCTCCTGTACCTTTTCCTTCTCTGGTTGCACTTAGTTTTTGCCTCTACAACTTCGGGAGTAACGAAGCGAACTCGTTTTGGTCTTCCTATATATCTGTTTCCTTGGGAACCAAAACTTTCTTGCTCTTGCACTTTGTTGCCACATATTCCAACATCTCGTTTACTGATTTTCCTACATTTCTCTGTCCCACTGAACTCCTGCAGGAAGTTTTATACCTGTGTATCCCCCCTTTTATAGTTTGGCCTGAACCCCTTCAGGTCCTGTTACATTCTCCACTTGTAACTCTACTATATAATAAATCTCAGCACCACATGATCGCTAGCTCAAGGGGCCTCTCGTAAGTGATGTCTCAATGGTTGAACTGCTCAGGGGTGAACACAAGATCCAGTCTTGCTGGGGCTCTCCTCCCCC
Organism: Cherax quadricarinatus; assembly: GCF_026875155.1. Lineage (NCBI taxonomy): Eukaryota > Metazoa > Arthropoda > Malacostraca > Decapoda > Parastacidae > Cherax > Cherax quadricarinatus. Next base: position 83,298 of record NW_026475468.1, read on the forward strand.
TCTCCTCTGGTTGTGTCCCTGACATGGTTGACGCATGGAGGTTTTCCGCACCACATCCATCATCTTGGCTCTCCCATGTTTCGGGGACCCATGGTGGCTCCAGGTTTTCCAAAAGTGCGATCTCCCTGTGGTTTGAAATCGCCATTACCAGTAACTTTGCTCTGCTCGAGTGAGCTCTTCTTGCCACCTCAGCCAAGTGTGTCCACATCACCCGTTGATTTCTTCGTACTTCCTCTCTTGGCCTTCCTGCAGGTTGTGTGTGTGTGTGTGTGTGTGGGAATGTTTGTGTGGTGTTGTGTGTGTGTGGTGTGTGTGTGTTTGTGTGTGTGTGTGTGTGTGTGTTGGTGTGTGGTGTGTTGTGTGTGTGTGTATGTGTGTGTGTGTTGTGTGTGTTGTTGGTTGTGGGATGTCGTGTGTGTTGTGTGTTTGTGTGTGTGTGTGTTTGTGTGTGTGGTGGTGTGTGTGTGTGTGTATGTGTGTGTGTGTTCCACCCCATTTGTACTCTCCTATTTGTGGTGGGTTGCAGGGGTTGAGACTTCAGCGCCTGGGCACCGCCTCTCATATCGCTTACTACTATGTGTGTGGTAAAGTAAAAGGACACGAGTTGCAAATAATGTGGACATTTTATTGTGGCAACGTTTCGCTCTCCACAAAGCTTGTTAAGCCGCCTCCTGGAGAGCGAAACGTTGCCCATTAATATGTCTCATTAGTTGCACTTGTGTCCTTTTACTTTATATATTGTCAGTAATTCTACATACCTATTCGTGGCTTCAAACTGTTATTATTGACTCATTTTCCTTCATTCGCTCCTTCAAAGATGATTCTGAGATACACTCGCCTTGGCTTATTTTATCTTTCTTACTAAGCATTACTCTAAGTACAACAACATCTGTGGGCTTCTGTGGCACAGCATCATTCTTATTGGAGTGTGAGATGTAATGTTTCCTCTTTTCACTCCTCTGGCCAATTAACGCCAGGGGCGGTAATGGTACCCTTACCATTATGGAACGAGGACCAGGAGTGATGGTACAGGGAGTGGGTCTCTTGTCGCAGTCTTGTTGTTTACTGAACAGGTGTCAGAAAGGAAGAGCTGAATTGCTGGTTTCTCTCTTTATAAATTTGGCAGGAAGGTAAGTTACTGAGTTATGCGTCAGTGGCCTATAAAACCCCAAACAACAACAAATCTGATGGAACAGCGCTCAAGACGCCCGTCATGCCTATCTGTCATTGGCCCTTTTAAACCCCAACACAACAAATCCTGATGGAGCAGCTCAAGATGGCCGTATACTGCAGTGGGCCCTATAAAACCCAACAACAACAAATCTGTGGAACCAGGCTCAATATGCCGCATTGCTGTCATTGGCCTATAAAACCCCAAACAACAACAAACCTGATGGAACAGGCTCAATATCGGGCGCATACTGTCAGTGGCCCTATAAACCCCAACAACAACAAATCTGATGGAACAGGCTCAATACGCCGCATGCTGTCATTGGCCCTATAAACCCCAACAACAACAAACCTGATGGAACAGGCTCAATACGCCGCATGCTGTCAGTGGCCCTATAAACCCCAACAACAACAAATCTGATGGAACAGGCTTAATACGCCGCATGCTGTCATTGGCCCTATAAAACCCAACATACAAACAAAACCTGATGGAACAGGCTCAATACGCCGCATGCTGTCAGTGGCCCTATAAACCCCAACAACAACAAATGTGGCAGAACTTCCCCAACAATGGCCAGAAACAATGGCAGAATGGCGGGAGGAACAAGACAATAAGGGAGGAGGTTGTGTGCTGTCTAGCAAAACAACAATTAGTCGTCATAAATTGTTGTCTCTCAGGATCATTCATCGAAAAAGGGAATGGAAGAGAGATGCGAAAATAATCCATAATATCTCTAGTAATACAGTTTGTGGGTGTTTACTTCATGCGATTATCGCTTCAAGATTATTATTTAATTCTATATATATCCACTTGAATTATTTACTCGTTTGAAATAATATTTAGATGTTAATATAATTTATTAACTATTATTTGCAATAATTTATTGCATGCACTCCCTTTATCTATAATTTATTGCAGGTATTTTCTCAAAAGTTTGGTCGCCTAAATTTTTATATTTGTCCCAATTATACATAATAATGAATCAGGATATCTTGTAATATAAAAATTAATAATAATATAATAATAATTAATATAATAAATAAAAAAATAATAATAATTAATAATAATAATAATTATCTCCAGAAATATTTTCTCTGAAAATAAAGGTTATTAAAGTTAAGTCAGTACGTGGTTGTTATGTTGACAACCCACCAGAAGGTCAACCAAGACACCAGAAGGTCAACAGACACCAGAAGATCAACCAGCTCCAGAAGGTCAACCAGACACCAGAAGAGTCAACCGAAACCAGAAGATCACCAGACACCAGATGGCACAACCAGACACCCAGAAGGTCAACCCAGACACCAGAAGAATCAACCAGACACCAGAAGGTCAACCAGACACCAGAAAGTCAAACCAGACACCAGAGGTAACCAGACACGCTGAAGGTCAACCAGACACCAGCAGAAGATCAACCAGACACCAGATGGCAACCAGACTCCAGAAAGTCAACAGAACCAGAAGGTCAACCAGACACAGAAGGTCAAAACAGACACCAGAAGTTCAACAGGACACCAGAGATCAACCAGACCCAGAAAGGTCCAACCAGAACCAGTAGGTCAACCAGACACAGAAAGTCAACCAGACACAGAAGGTCAAACCAGACACAGAAGGTTCAACCAGGACACCAGAAAGTCACCAGACACCAGAAGGTCAACAAGACCAGAAGGTAACCAGACACCAGAAGGTCAACCAGAAACTCAGAAGGTCAACCAGACACCAGAAGGTATTCAGGACACCAAAGATCTACCCAGACCCAGAAAGGTCAACAGACACCCGAAAGCTCAACCAGACACCAGAAGTCAAAACCAGGACACCAGAAGGTCAACCAGACACCAGATAGTCAAACCAGACACCAGAAGGTAACAAACACCAGAAGGTCAACCTGACACCAGAGGTCAACAGACACCAAGAAGGTCAAACCAGACACCAGAAAGTCAAACCAGACACCCAGGAAAAGTCAACCAGACACAGAAGGTCAACCAGACACCAGAAAGTCAACCAGACACCGGAAGATCAACCTGACCACCAGAAGGTCAACAGCCACCAGACGATCAACCAGACACCAGAAGATCAACAGACACCAGAAGATCAACCAGACACCAGAAGGTTCAAACCAGACACCAGATGTCAACCCAGCACCAGAAGGTCTTACCAGACACCAGAAAGTCAACAGGACACCAGAAGGATCAACCAGACACCAGAAGGTCACCAGGAACCACGAAGATCAACAGACACCAGAAGATCAACCAGACACCGTGAAGACAGAATCAACAGACACCAGAAGGTCAACCAGACACCAGAAGGTCAACCCAGGATACCAGAAGGTCAACAGACACCAGTACGATCAAACCAGGACACCAGAAGGTCAACAGACACCAGAAGGTCAACAGTCACCAGAAGGTCAAACAGACACCAGATGGTCAACCAGACAACCAGAGGTAACCAGTCACTGAAGGTCAACCAGACACCTGAAGAAAATCAACCAGACACCAGAGGTTTCTACCAGACACCAGAAGGTCAGCCAAGACACCAGAAGACTCAACCAGACAACCAGAAGATCAACCAGTACACCAGAAGGTCAACCAGACACCAGAAGGTCAACCAGACACCAGAAGGTCAACCAGACACCAGAAGATCAACCAGACACCAGAAGGTCAACCAGACACCAGAAGGTCAACCAGACACCAGAAGACTCAAACAGACACCATAAGGTCTACCAGACACCCAGAAGAGTCAAACAGACACCAAGAAGCGTCAACAAACACCAGAAGGTCAACCAGACACCAGAAGGTCAACCAGACACCAGAAGGTCAACCAGACACCAGAAGATCAACCAGACACCAGAAGATCAACCAGACACCAGAAGGTCAACCAGACACCAGAAGGTCAACCAAGACACCTGAAGGTCAACCCAAACACCAGAAAGGTCATCCAGACACCAAGGAAGGTAACCAGACACCAGAAGGTCAAACCAGGTCACCAGAAGGTCAACAGACACCAGGAAGATCAATCTGGAACAGGAAGGTCAACCAGACACCAGAAGGTCAACCAGACACCAGAAGGTCAACCAGACACCAGAAGGTCAACCAGACACCAGAAGGTCAACCAGACACCAGAAGGTCAACCAGACACCAGAACAGGTCACAGACACAGAAGGCAACCAGACACAGAAGGTCAACCAGGACACCAGGAAGGTCAACCAGTCCACCAGAAAGGTTCAACCAGGACACCAGAAGGTCAACCAGACACCAGAAGGTCAACCAGACACCAGAAGGTCAACCAGACACCAGAAGGTCAACCAGACACCAGAAGGTCAACCAGACACCAGAAAGGTCAACAGACACAGAAAGGTCAACCAGGACACCAGAAGGTCAACCAGACACCAGAGAAAGTTCAACCAGACTCCCAAGATGGTTCAACCAGACACCAGAAGGTCAACCCAGAACACCAGAGGTCAACCAGAACCAGAAGGTCACCAGACACCCGAAGGTCAACGACACCAGATGATCAACCAGACACCAGAAGGTCAACCAGACACCAGAAGATCAACCAGACACCAGAAGATCAACCAGACACCTGAAGATCAACCAGACGCCAGAAGATCAACCAGACACCAGAAGATCAACCAGACGCCAGAAGATCAACCAGACACCAGAAGATCAACCAGACACCAAAGATCAAAAGACGCCAGAAGTTAAACAGACACCAGAAGATCAACCAGACAACAGATAGATCAACAAGACACCAGAAGTTCAACCAGACACCAAGAAGGTTCAATCCAGAACCAGAAGATCAACCAGACACCAGAAGGTCAAACAGACACCAGATGGTTCAACCAGGGAACCAGAAGGTCAACCAGACACCAGAAGGTCAACCAGACACCAGAAGATCAACCAGACACCAGAAGATCAACCAGACACCAGAAGGTCAACCAGACACCAGAAGGAAGATCAAACCAGACACCGAAGGTCAACAGGACTCCAGTAGGTCAACCAGACACCAGAAGGTCAACCAGACACCAGAAGATCAACCAGACACCAGAAGGTCAACCAGACACCAGAAAGTCAACCAGACACCAGAAGGTCAACCAGACACCAGAAGATCAACCAGACACCAGAAGGTCAACCAGACACCAGAAGATCAACCAGACACCAGAAGGTCAACCAGACACCAGAAGATCAACCAGACACCAGAAGGTCAACCAGACACCAGAAGATCAACCAGACACCAGAAGGTCAACCAGACACCAGAAAGTCAACCAGACTCCAGGTAGTCACCAGACACCAGTGTTAGGTCAACCCAGACTCAGAAGGTCAAACCAGACACCAGAAGGTCAACCAGACACCAGAAGGTCAACCAGACACAGAAAGTTTCAACCAGACACAGAAGGTCAACAGACACCGAAGATCAACCAGCAACCAGGAAGGTCATCCAGACACCAGAAGATCAACCAGACACCAGAAGGTCAACCAGACACCAGAAGATCAACCAGACACCAGAAGGTCAACCAGACACCAGAAGATCAACCAGACACCAGAAGGTCAACCAGACACCAGAAGGTCAACCAGACACCAGAAGGTCAACCAGACACCAGAAGGTCAACCAGACACCAGAAGGTCAACCAGACACCAGAAGGTCAACCAGACACCAGAAGGTCAACCAGACACCAGAAGGTCAACCAGACACCAGAAGGTCAACCAGACACCAGAAGGTCAACCAGACACCGAAGGTTCATACCAGACACCCAGAGATCAACCAGAACCAGAAGGTTCAACAGACACCAGAAGGTCATAACCAGACACCAGAATGTCAATCAGGACACAGAAGGTCAACCAGGACACGATGGGTCAACCAGGACACAAGAAAGGTCAACCAGATCCAGAAGGTCAACCAGTACACCTGAAGATCAACCAGGCACCAGAGGCAACAGACACCAGAAGGTCAACCAGACACCAGAAAGGTCAACCAGACTCCAGAAGGTACCAGACACCAGAAGGTCAAACCAGGAACCCAGAAGGTTCAACCGACACAGAAGATCAACCAGGCACCAGAAGGTCAACAGACTCCAGAAGGTCAACCAGACACCAGAAGATCAAACCTGACACCCAGAAAGAATCCAGACTCAAGAAGGTCAACCAGAAACCTGAAGGTCAACCAGGACACCAGGAAGGTCAACAGACACCAGAAGTCAACAGACACAGAAGGTCAACCAGACACCAGAAGGTCATCCAGACACCGATGATCAACCAGACACCGAAGGGTCAACCAGGACACCAGAAGGTCAACCTGAGACCACCAGAAGGTCAAACCAAACAACCGTTAAGGTTTCAACCAGACACCGAAGCGTCAACCAGACACCAGAAGGTCAACCAGAACACCAGTAGATCAACCAGGACACCAGAAGATCAACAGACAACAGAAGGTCAACCAGCACCAGGTTAACCAGACACCAGTAGGTCAACCAAACACCAGAAAGGTCAACCAGACACCGAAGGTCAACCGCACCGAAGGTCAACCAGACACCAGAAGGTCAACAGGGGACCCAAGAAGATCAACCGACACCAGAAGGGTCAACCAGACACAGAAGGTCAACCAGGACACAGAAAGTCAACCAGAACCAGAAGGTCAACCATACACCAGAAGGTCAACCAGACACCAGTAGGTCAACCTGGACACCAGAAGGTCAACCAGACCCCAGAAGGTCAACCAGGACACCAGAAAGGTCAACCAGACACCAGAAGGTCAACCACGACACTCAGAAGGATCAACCTGAACACCGAAGGGCAACCCGACACCAGAAGGTCTTACCAGCACCAGAAGGTCAAACAGACACCAGTATGGGTCAACCGGACACCAGAAGGTCAACCAGACCACCAGAAGGTCAACCAGACACCAGAAGGTCAACCAGGACAAGAAGGTCAACAGACTCCTGAAAGTCATCCAGGTCACCAGAAGTCACACCAGACCCAGAAGGTCATACCAGACACCGGAAGGTCAACCAGGACACCAGAAGGTCACCAGACACAGAAGAAAGGTCAACCAGGACACAGAGATCAACCAGACACCAGAAGGTCAAACCAGACACAGAAGGATCAACCAGACACCAGATGATCAACAGGACACCTGAATGGATCAACCAGACGCAGAAGATTCAACCAGACACCAGAAGATCAACCAGACGCCAGAAGATCAACCAGACACCAGAAGATCAACCAGACACCAAAAGATCAACAAGACGCCAGAAGATCAACCGACACCAGATGATCAACCCAGCGAACCAGAAGAGAAGATCAACCAGGGACACCAGAAGGGTCAACCAGACACCAGAAGGTCAACCAGACACCAGAAGATCAACCAGACACCAGAAGGTCAACCAGACACCAGAAGATCAACCAGACACCAGAAGGTCAACCAGACACCAGAAGATCAACCAGACACCAGAAGATCAACCAGACACCAGAAGATAAACCAGATCAGGAAGGTCAACCAGACACCAGTAATGATCAACCAGACACCAGAAGTCAACCTGACACCAGAAGGCCTCCAACCAGGACACCAGAAGGTCAAACCCAGACTCCAGAAGATCAACCAGACACCCGAAGGTCAAAACCAGACACCAGAAAGTTCAACCAGACACCAGAAGGTCAAACCAGACACAGATGATTCAAACAGACACCAGAAGGTCAACCAGGGAACACCAGAAAGCTCTCCAGACACCAGAAGGTCAACCAGACACCAGAAGATCAACCAGACACCAGAAGGTCAACCAGACACCAGAAGATCAACCAGACACCAGAAGGTCAACCAGACACCAGAAGGTCAACCAGACACCAGAAGGTCAACCAGACACCAGAAGGTCAACCAGACACCAGAAGGTTAACCAGACACCAGAAGGTCAACCAGACACCAGAAGGTCAACCAGACACCAGAAGGTCAACCAGACACCAGAAGGTCAACCAGACACCAGAAGATCAACCAGACACCAGAAGGTCAACCAGACACCAGAAGATCAACCAGACACCAGAAGGTCAACCAGACACCAGAAGATCAACCAGTACAGAATGTAACCAGGAGACACCTGGAAGATCAAACCAGGACACCAGATGGTATAACAGACTCAGGGGAGAAAGTCAACCAGAACGAAGGTCAACCAGACACCCCAGAAGGTCAACAGGGGACCACAGAAGGTCAACCAGGACACCAGAAGGTCAACCAGGACACCAGGAAGGTCAACCAGACACCAGAAGGTCAACCAGACACCAGAAGGTCAACCAGACACCAGAAGATCAACCAGACACCAGAAGGTCAACCAGACACCAGAAGATCAACCAGACACCAGAAGGTCAACCAGACACCAGAAGGTCACCAGACCACCAGTAGGTCAACCAGGACACCGAAGTAGAAGGTCAAACCAGACACCAGAGGTCTCAACCAGGACACCAGAAAGTCAAACAAGACACACCAGAAGGTCAACCAGACACCAGAAAGGTCAAATCCAGACACCAGAAGATCAACCTGAAACCAAGAAGGTCAACCAGACACAAGAAGATCAACCAGACACCAGAAGACTCAAAACCAGGGACACCAGAAGGTCAACCAGAACCCAGGGAAGATCAACAGGACACCAGAGGTCAACCAACACCAGAAGGTCAACCAGACACCAGAAGGTCAACCAGACACCAGAAGATGATCAACCAGGACACCAGGAAGTATCAACCAGACACCAGAAGGTCAACCAGACACCAGAAGATCAACCAGACACCAGAAGGTCAACCAGACACCAGAAGGTCAACCAGACACCAGAAGGTCAACCAGACACCAGAAGTCAACCAGACACCAGAAGGTCAACCAGACACCAGAAGGTTCAAAAAAGACACCACACGAGGTCTAACCAGACACCAGAAGATCAACCAGACACCCAGAAGGTCAACCAGACACCAGTAGGTCAACCAGACACCAGAAGATCAACAGAACCTGGAAGGATGGTCAACCAGCCACCAGAAGATCAACCTGACACCAGAAGGTCAACCAGACACCAGAAGATCAAACCAGGGACACCAGAAGGGTCAACCAGGACACCAGAAGGTAACCAGACACCAGAAAGGTCAAACCAGGACACCAGAAGGTTTCAACCAGAACACCAGAAGGTCAACCAGACACCAAGAAGATCAACCAGGACACCAGAGGTCAACAGAACACCAAAGATTCAACCAGAACACCAGAATGTCATCAGGACACCAGAAGGTCAACCAGACCACCCAGAAGGCACCAGACACCAGAAGGACAACCAGACACAGAAGGGTCAACAGGACACCAGAAGATCAACCAAGACACAAAAGAAGATCAACCAGACACCAGGAAGGTCAACCAGACACCAGAAGGTCAACCAGACACCAGAAGAAGGTCAACAGACACCAGAAGAACAACCAGACACCAGAAGGTCATACAGACACCAGAAGGTCTCAACCAGGACACCAGAAGGTTCAACAGACACCAGAAGGTCAACCAGTCACCAGAAGGTCAACCAGGGACACCAGAAGGTCAACCAGACACAGAAGGTTCTCAACCAGACACAGTAAGGTTCAACCCAGACACAAGGGAGGTCAACCAGGGGGACACCAGAAGGTCAACCAGACCACCTGAAGGGTTTCTACCCAGACACCAGAAGGTCAACCAGACACCAGAGAATGGTCAACAGAACACCAGGGGGGAAGGTCAACCAGACACCAGGAAGAAAAGAAAGTCAACCAGACACCTGAAGGTCAACCAGACACCAAAAGGTCAAAAAACCAGACAAGGAAGGTCAACCAGACACAGAAAAGGTCAGCCAGACCCAGAAGGTCAACCAGACACCAGAAGAATCATCCAGGTGACACCAGAAGGTCAAACCAGACACCAGGTAAGGTTCAACAGCACCAGAAAGTCAAACCATGTCCACCAGAAGGTCAACCAGTGACACCAGTGGTCAAACCAGGGTACACCAGAAGGGTCAACCAGGCACCAGAAGGTCAACCAGACACCAGAAGGGTCAACCAGACACCAGAGGTAACCAGACCCAGAAGGTCAACCAGACACCAGAGGGTCAACCAGACACCTTGAAGGTCTACCAACACCCACGAAGGTCAATACCGACACCAGCCAAGGTCAACCCAGACACCAGAAAGTCAACCAGACACCAGAAGGTCAACCAGACACCAGAAGGTCAACCAGACACCAGAAGGTCAACCAGACACCAGAAGGTCAACCAGACACCAGAAAGTCAACCAGACACCAGAAGGTTCAACCAGGCCTCCAGAAGGTCAACCGACACCAGAAGGTCAACCAGACAACCAGGCAAGAAGGTCTAACAGACACCAGAAGGTCAACCAGACACCAGAAGATCAACCAGACACTAGAAGGTCAACCAGACACCAGAAGATCAACCAGACACCAGAAGATCAACCAGACACCTGACAAGATTCAACCAAGCGCCAGAAGATCTACCAGACACCAGAGATCAACAGACGCCAGTAGATCAACCAGAAAACCAGAAGATCAACCCAGACACCAAAAGAATCAACAAGGGTCGCCAGAAGATCAACCAGACCCCAGAAGATCAACCAGACGCCACGCAGAGAACATCCAGGGCCACCAGAGATCAACCAGACGCCAGAAGCTCAACCCAGACACAGAAGTCAACCCAGACACAAGCCCCACGGTCACACAGGACACCAGGAAGGGTCAACCAGACACCAGAAGGAACCCAGACACCAGAAGGTCACCAGACACCAGAGAAGATCAACCAGCCACCCAGGATAAGGTCAACCAGTCACCAGAAGGTTAACCAGTTCACCAGAGGTCAACCGACAACTGAAGGATCAAACCAGACACCAGAGATAACCAGACACCCAGAAAGGGTCAACCAGGACACCAGCACAAAGGTCTAACAGTCACCAGCAGAAGGTCAACAGACACCAGGGAAGATCAACCGACACCAGAAGATAACCAGGGACCCAGAAGTGTCAACCAGACACCAGGAAGATCAACCAGACACCAGAAGGTCAACCAGGACTCCAGAAGATCAACTGACAACCAGACAGGTCAACCCAGGGCACACAGAAGGTCAACCAGACCACCAGAAGGTCAAACAGCACAACCAGAGGTCAACCAGACACCAGAAGGTCATCCAGACACCAGAAGGTAATCAGGACACCAGTAGGTCAACCAGACACCAGGAAGGTCAACCAGACACCAGAAGATCAACCAAGGACACCGAAAGGTCAACCCAGACACCCGAAGATCAACAAGACACCAGACGGTCAACCAGACCACCAGGAAGATCAACAGACTCCAGTAAGGGCAAACCAGGACACCAGAAGGTCAACCGACACCAGAAGATCAACCAGACCCACCAGAAGGTCAACCAGCACCAGGAAGTATCAACCAGACACCAGATGGTCAACCAGACCCAGAAGATCAACCAGACACCAGAAAGGTTCAACCGACACCAGTGGGGTCAACCAGACACCAGAAGGTTCAACCAGACAACCTGAGGTCAACCAGACACACTGAAGGTCAAAAGGACACCAGAAAGATCAAACCAGACACCAGAGGTCAACCAGTCACCAGAAGATCAACCAGACACCCAGAAGGTCAACCAGACACCGAAGGCAACCAAGGGACGCCAAGAAGGTCAACAGACACCAGAAGGTCAACCGACACCAGAAGATCAACCAGACACCAGAAGGTCAACCTCAGGGGACAACAGTAGGTCAACCAGACACCAGAAGGTCAACCAGACACCAGAAGGTCAACCAGACACCAGAAGATCAACCAGACACCAGAAGGTCAACCAGACACCAGAGGTCACCAGGACACCAAAAGGTCAACCAGAAGCAACGGAAAGTCACCCAGGACACCAGAAAGGTCAACCCGACACAAGATGGTCAACCAGTCTCAAGAAGGTCAAATCGACACAAGAAGGTCAACCAGATCCAGAAGGTCAACCAGACACCAGAAGGTCAACCAGACTCCAGAAGGTCAACCAGAACCAGGAAGGTTCAACCAGCACCAGAGGGGACAACCAGACACCAGAAGGTCAACCAGACACCAGAAGGTCAACCAGACACCAGAAGGTCAACCAGACACCAGAAAGTCAACCAGACACCAGAAGGTCAACCAGACACCAGAAGGTCAACCAGACACCAGATGGGTCAACCAGGCACAGAGGTCAACCAGACACCAGAAAGTTCAACCCAGACACCAGATGGTCAACCAGACACCAGAAAGGTCATAACCAGGACACCAGAAGGGGTCAACCAGGACACAGAAGGTCAACCAGACACCAGAAGGTCAACCAGACACCAGAAGATCAACCAGACACCAGAAGGTCAACCAGACACCAGAAGATCAACCAGACACCAGAAGATCAACCAGACACCAGAAGATCAAGCAGACGCCAGAAGATCAACCAGACACAGAAGATCAACCAGACGCCAGAAGATCAACCAGACACCAGAAGATCAACAAGACACCAGAAGATCAACAAGACGCCAGAAGATCAACCAGACACCAGAATGAAGATCAACCAGACGCCAGAAGATCAACCAGGCACCGAAGAAACCCAGACGCCAGAAGAATCAACAGACACAGAATAGATCAACCAGTAGACACAAAGAAGGTCAACCAGACACCAGAAGGTCAACCAGACACCAGAAGGTCAACCAGACACTAGAAGGTCAACCAGACACCAGAAGGTCACCTTGACACCAGAAGGTCAACCAGCCACCAGGAAGGACAACAGACGCCAGGAAGGATCAAACCAGACACCAGGTCAACCAGAACACCAGAAGGTCAACCGACACCAGACGATCAACCAGACGCATGGTCAACCCGACACCAGAAGGTCAAACCGACACCAGAAGGTAACCAGACACAGAAGGTCAACCAGACACCAGGAAGGTCAAACCAGACACCAGAAAATCAACAGACACCAGAAGGTCAACCAGACACCCAGGTTCAAAAGACGCAGAAGGTCAACCAGACAGCAGAAGGTCAACCAGACACCAGAAAGGTCACACCCAGACACCAGGAAGATCAACCAGACACCAGAAGGTCAAAACCAGACACCAGGTCAACCAGAAACCAGACGGGCAAACATAGCACCAGGTCAACCAGACCAAGAAGCGTAACAGACACCTGAAGGTCAACCAGACACCAGGGTAACCAGGACACCGAAGGCTCAACCAGACACCAGAAGGTCAACCAGGACACCAGAAGGTCAACCAGAGACACCCAGGTCAACAGACACCAGAAGGTTCAACCAGACACCAGATGTCAAACAGACACCAGAAGGTCAACCAGACCACCAGAAGGTCAACCAGACACAGAAGGTCAACCCAGACACAGAAGGTTTTTCAACCAGAACCAGAAGGTCAACCCAGAACGCCCAGCAGAGAAGAGTCAACAAGACCACCAGAGGTTCACACCAGACACCAGAAGATCAACCAGGACACCAGAAGGTCAACCAGGACACCAGAAGGTCAACCAGCACCAGAAGGTCCAACCGACACCAGGAAGGTCAAGAAGGACAACCAGAAATCAACAGAGACACAAGGAAGGTCAACCAGACACCAGAAGGTCATCCCCAGACACCAAAGGTCAACATGGACACCAGAAAGTCAACAGACACCAGAAGGTCAACCAGAACAAGAAGGTCAACCCCAGACACAAGAAGGTCAAACACGACACAAGAAGGTCAAACCAGACACCAGAAGGTCAACCAGACACCGGATAGTGTCAACCAGACCACCAGGGAAGGGGTCAACCAGGACATAGAAGGTCAACTGACACAGTTGGTCAACCAGACACCAGACGGTCAACCAGACACCAGGAGTCAACCAAGACACTCAGCGGTCAACCAGACACCAGGTCAACCAGACAACAGAAAAGTAACAGGACACTAGAAGGTCAACCAAGACACCAGAAGGTCAAAGACACCAGAAGGTCCACCAGAGCCAAGAAAGAGAAGATAACCAGACACAGAAAGTAACCAGACACCAGAAGGTCAACCAGACACCAGAAGGTCAACAGACGCCAGAAGATCAACCAGACACAGGAAGGTCAACCAGACACCAGGAAGGCAACAATGACACCAGAAGATCAAACAGACTCCAGGAAGGTCAACCAGACACCAGAAGGTCAACCAGACACCAGGAAGGTAACCGACACCAGAAGGTCAACCAGACACCAGGGAAGTTCAACCAGACGCCACAGAAGGTCAACAAGACACCAGGAAGGTCAACCTGACACCCAGAAGATCAACCAGACACCAGAAGGGTAACAAACCAGACACCAGGGAAAGGTCAACAGACACAGAAGGTTAACCGACCACCAGATAGGTCAAGAACAGGACACAGAAGAATCAACAGACACCAGAACAAGGTCAACCAGACACAGAGGTTCAACCAGACTCCAAAAGGTCAACCAGTACACCAGAAAGTCAAACAGACACCAGGAAGGTCAAACCAGACACAAGAAGGTAAACCAGACACAGAAGGGGTCAAACACTACACAAGAAGGTCATACCAGGGACACAAGAAGGTCAACCCAGACACCAGAAGGTTCAAACCAGACACCGAAGGCCAACCAGACACTAGAAGGTCAACCAGACCACCAGATAGGTCACCAGGGACAACCAGAAGGTCAACCAGCACACCAGAAGATCAACCAGAACCAGAAAGTCAACCAGACACCAGAAGGTCAACCAGACACCAGCAATGATCAACCAGGTACACCAGGTCAAACCAGTGCCACCAGAAGAAGGTCAACCAGGACACCAGAAAGGTCAACCAGACACCAGAAGGTCAACCCGACACCAGAAGGTCAACCAGACACAGGAAAGAAAATTCAACAGACACCAGAAGGTCAACCAGACACCAGGTCAAACAGACAAGCAGTAGGTCAAACCGACACCAGAAGGTTCAACAGGACACCAGAAGGTCAAACCAGACACCAGAGATCAAACCCAGACACCAGAAGGTCAACCAGACACAGGTCAAACCAGACACCAGAAGGTCAACGTCACAGGCAACCAGACACAAGATAGGTCAACAGACACCAGAAGGTCAACCAGACACCAGGTGGTCAACCAGGACACCAGAAGGTTCAACCACGACACCAGAGGTCAACCAGACCCAGAAGGGGGGGGGGGTCAACAGGACACCAGGTCACCCAGGACACCCAGAAAGGTCAACCAGACACCAGATTAAGATCAAACAGGACACCAGAAGGTCAACCACGAACACCAGAAGGTCAACCGACACCAGAAGGTAAAACGACACCAGAAGGTCAACCTGACACAGAAGGCATCCAGACGCACTAGATGGTCAACAAGACACCAGAGGTCACACCAGACACCAGGAAGATCAACCAGACACCAGAAGGTCAACCAGACACCAGAAGGTCAACCAGACACCAGAAGGTCAACCAGACACCAGAAGGTCAACCAGACACCAGAAGATCAACCAGTCGTGTTGAGGCTACTCACATACCTCTTGATTAGTGTTTCTTGTGAGTACTCACCTTCTTTCCTCAGCCTTATCACCTGAGGGTCCATGACTGTGTTTTCCTCCTAATGTGGCTATACAGCAGTTTCGGGTTGATTTGACTTGCGATGCTATGTCGTTTTCTTTTACATGTCGCTGCTGGGGCCTCCCTCTTATCTGTGATACTCATTTCTGGCTCTTCTACTAATCTCCTTGTTTTCCTGGGTCCTATGCTCCTGTACCTTTTCCTTCTCTGGTTGCACTTAGTTTTTGCCTCTACAACTTCGGGAGTAACGAAGCGAACTCGTTTTGGTCTTCCTATATATCTGTTTCCTTGGGAACCAAAACTTTCTTGCTCTTGCACTTTGTTGCCACATATTCCAACATCTCGTTTACTGATTTTCCTACATTTCTCTGTCCCACTGAACTCCTGCAGGAAGTTTTATACCTGTGTATCCCCCCTTTTATAGTTTGGCCTGAACCCCTTCAGGTCCTGTTACATTCTCCACTTGTAACTCTACTATATAATAAATCTCAGCACCACATGATCGCTAGCTCAAGGGGCCTCTCGTAAGTGATGTCTCAATGGTTGAACTGCTCAGGGGTGAACACAAGATCCAGTCTTGCTGGGGCTCTCCTCCCCCTCTCCTCTGGTTGTGTCCCTGACATGGTTGACGCATGGAGGTTTTCCGCACCACATCCATCATCTTGGCTCTCCCATGTTTCGGGGACCCATGGTGGCTCCAGGTTTTCCAAAAGTGCGATCTCCCTGTGGTTTGAAATCGCCATTACCAGTAACTTTGCTCTGCTCGAGTGAGCTCTTCTTGCCACCTCAGCCAAGTGTGTCCACATCACCCGTTGATTTCTTCGTACTTCCTCTCTTGGCCTTCCTGCAGGTTGTGTGTGTGTGTGTGTGTGTGGGAATGTTTGTGTGGTGTTGTGTGTGTGTGGTGTGTGTGTGTTTGTGTGTGTGTGTGTGTGTGTGTTGGTGTGTGGTGTGTTGTGTGTGTGTGTATGTGTGTGTGTGTTGTGTGTGTTGTTGGTTGTGGGATGTCGTGTGTGTTGTGTGTTTGTGTGTGTGTGTGTTTGTGTGTGTGGTGGTGTGTGTGTGTGTGTATGTGTGTGTGTGTTCCACCCCATTTGTACTCTCCTATTTGTGGTGGGTTGCAGGGGTTGAGACTTCAGCGCCTGGGCACCGCCTCTCATATCGCTTACTACTATGTGTGTGGTAAAGTAAAAGGACACGAGTTGCAAATAATGTGGACATTTTATTGTGGCAACGTTTCGCTCTCCACAAAGCTTGTTAAGCCGCCTCCTGGAGAGCGAAACGTTGCCACAATAAAATGTCACATTAGTTGCACTTGTGTCCTTTTACTTTATATATTGTCAGTAATTCTACATACCTATACGTTGCTTCAAACTGTTATTATGACTCATTTTCCTTCATTCGCTCTACAAAGATGTATTCTGAGATACACTCCTTGCTTATTTTATCTTTCTTACTAAGCATTACTCTAAGTACAACAACATCTGTGGGCTTCTGTGGCACAGCATCATTCTTATTGGAGTGTGAGATGTACTGTTTCCTCTTTCACTCCTCTGGCCAATTAACGCCAGGGGCGGTAATGGTACCCTTACCATTATGGAACGAGGACCAGGAGTGATGGTACAGGGAGTGGGTCTCTTGTCGCAGTCTTGTTGTTTACTGAACAGGTGTCAGAAAGGAAGAGCTGAATTGCTGGTTTCTCTCTTTATAAATTTGGCAGGAAGGTAAGTTACTGAGTTATGCGTCAGTGGCCTATAAAACCCCAAACAACAACAAATCTGATGGAACAGCGCTCAAGACGCCCGTCATGCCTATCTGTCATTGGCCCTTTTAAACCCCAACACAACAAATCCTGATGGAGCAGCTCAAGATGGCCGTATACTGCAGTGGGCCCTATAAAACCCAACAACAACAAATCTGTGGAACCAGGCTCAATATGCCGCATTGCTGTCATTGGCCTATAAAACCCCAAACAACAACAAACCTGATGGAACAGGCTCAATATGGCGCATGCTGTCAGTGGCCCTATAAACCCCAACAACAACAAATCTGATGGAACAGGCTTAATACGCCGCATGCTGTCATTGGCCCTATAAACCCCAACAACAACAAACCTGATGGAACAGGCTCAATACGCCGCATGCTGTCAGTGGCCCTATAAACCCCAACAACAACAAATCTGATGGAACAGGCTTAATACGCCGCATGCTGTCATTGGCCCTATTAAAACCCAACATACAAACAAAACCTGATGGAACAGGCTCCACATACTCCGCATGCTGTCAGTGGCCCTAATAAACCCCAACAACAACAAAATGTGGCTGAACTTCCCCAACAATGGGCCAGAACAA
Organism: Cherax quadricarinatus; assembly: GCF_026875155.1. Classification (NCBI taxonomy): domain Eukaryota; kingdom Metazoa; phylum Arthropoda; class Malacostraca; order Decapoda; family Parastacidae; genus Cherax; species Cherax quadricarinatus. The sequence goes on from NW_026475468.1 coordinate 101,394, forward strand.
TGGCTGAATGGCGGGAGGAACAAGACAATAAGGGAGGAGGTTGTGTGCTGTCTAGCAAAACAACAATTAGTCGTCATAAATTGTTGTCTCTCAGGATCATTCATCGAAAAAGGGAATGGAAGAGAGATGCGAAAATAATCCATAATATCTCTAGTAATACAGTTTGTGGGTGTTTACTTCATGCGATTATCGCTTCAAGATTATTATTTAATTCTATATATATCCACTTGAATTATTTACTCGTTTGAAATAATATTTAGCTGTTATATATAATTTATTTAACTATTATTTGCAATAATTTATTGCATGCACTCCCTTTATCTATAATTTATTGCAGGTATTTTCTCAAAAGTTTGGTCGCCTAAATTTTTATATTTGTCCCAATTATACCTAATAATTAATCAGGATATCTTGTAATAAAAAAATTAATAATAATATAATAATAATTAATATAATAAATAAAAAAATAATAATAATTAATAATAATAATAATTATCTCCAGAAATATTTTCTCTGAAAATAAAGGTTATTAAAGTTAAGTCAGTACGTGGTTGTTATGTTGACAACCCACCAGAAGGTCAACCAAGACACCAGAAGGTCAACAGACACCAGAAGATCAACCAGCTCCAGAAGGTCAACCAGACACCAGAAGAGTCAACCGAAACCAGAAGATCACCAGACACCAGATGGCACAACCAGACACCCAGAAGGTCAACCCAGACACCAGAAGAATCAACCAGACACCAGAAGGTCAACCAGACACCAGAAAGTCAAACCAGACACCAGAGGTAACCAGACACGCTGAAGGTCAACCAGACACCAGCAGAAGATCAACCAGACACCAGATGGCAACCAGACTCCAGAAAGTCAACAGAACCAGAAGGTCAACCAGACACAGAAGGTCAAAACAGACACCAGAAGTTCAACAGGACACCAGAGATCAACCAGACCCAGAAAGGTCCAACCAGAACCAGTAGGTCAACCAGACACAGAAAGTCAACCAGACACAGAAGGTCAAACCAGACACAGAAGGTTCAACCAGGACACCAGAAAGTCACCAGACACCAGAAGGTCAACAAGACCAGAAGGTAACCAGACACCAGAAGGTCAACCAGAAACTCAGAAGGTCAACCAGACACCAGAAGGTATTCAGGACACCAAAGATCTACCCAGACCCAGAAAGGTCAACAGACACCCGAAAGCTCAACCAGACACCAGAAGTCAAAACCAGGACACCAGAAGGTCAACCAGACACCAGATAGTCAAACCAGACACCAGAAGGTAACAAACACCAGAAGGTCAACCTGACACCAGAGGTCAACAGACACCAAGAAGGTCAAACCAGACACCAGAAAGTCAAACCAGACACCCAGGAAAAGTCAACCAGACACAGAAGGTCAACCAGACACCAGAAAGTCAACCAGACACCGGAAGATCAACCTGACCACCAGAAGGTCAACAGCCACCAGACGATCAACCAGACACCAGAAGATCAACAGACACCAGAAGATCAACCAGACACCAGAAGGTTCAAACCAGACACCAGATGTCAACCCAGCACCAGAAGGTCTTACCAGACACCAGAAAGTCAACAGGACACCAGAAGGATCAACCAGACACCAGAAGGTCACCAGGAACCACGAAGATCAACAGACACCAGAAGATCAACCAGACACCGTGAAGACAGAATCAACAGACACCAGAAGGTCAACCAGACACCAGAAGGTCAACCCAGGATACCAGAAGGTCAACAGACACCAGTACGATCAAACCAGGACACCAGAAGGTCAACAGACACCAGAAGGTCAACAGTCACCAGAAGGTCAAACAGACACCAGATGGTCAACCAGACAACCAGAGGTAACCAGTCACTGAAGGTCAACCAGACACCTGAAGAAAATCAACCAGACACCAGAGGTTTCTACCAGACACCAGAAGGTCAGCCAAGACACCAGAAGACTCAACCAGACAACCAGAAGATCAACCAGACACCAGAAGGTCAACCAGACACCAGAAGGTCAACCAGACACCAGAAGGTCAACCAGACACCAGAAGATCAACCAGACACCAGAAGGTCAACCAGACACCAGAAGGTCAACCAGACACCAGAAGACTCAAACAGACACCATAAGGTCTACCAGACACCCAGAAGAGTCAAACAGACACCAAGAAGCGTCAACAAACACCAGAAGGTCAACCAGACACCAGAAGGTCAACCAGACACCAGAAGGTCAACCAGACACCAGAAGATCAACCAGACACCAGAAGATCAACCAGACACCAGAAGGTCAACCAGACACCAGGTCAACCAGACACCAGAAGGTCAACCAAACACCAGAAAGGTCATCCAGACACCAAGGAAGGTAACCAGACACCAGAAGGTCAAACCAGGTCACCAGAAGGTCAACAGACACCAGGAAGATCAATCTGGAACAGGAAGGTCAACCAGACACCAGAAGGTCAACCAGACACCAGAAGGTCAACCAGACACCAGAAGGTCAACCAGACACCAGAAGGTCAACCAGACACCAGAAGGTCAACCAGACACCAGAACAGGTCACAGACACAGAAGGCAACCAGACACAGAAGGTCAACCAGGACACCAGGAAGGTCAACCAGTCCACCAGAAAGGTTCAACCAGGACACCAGAAGGTCAAACAGACACCAGAAGGTCACCCAGACACAGAGGTCAAACAGACACCAGAAAGTCAACCGGACACCAGAAGGTCAACCAGACACCAGAAAGGTCAACAGACACAGAAAGGTCAACCAGGACACCAGAAGGTCAACCAGACACCAGAGAAAGTTCAACCAGACTCCCAAGATGGTTCAACCAGACACCAGAAGGTCAACCCAGAACACCAGAGGTCAACCAGAACCAGAAGGTCACCAGACACCCGAAGGTCAACGACACCAGATGATCAACCAGACACAGAAGGTATCCAGACACCAGAAGATCAACCAGACACCAGAAGATCAACCAGACACCAGAAGATCAACCAGACGCCAGAAGATCAACCAGACACCAGAAGATCAACCAGACGCCAGAAGATCAACCAGACACCAGAAGATCAACCAGACCCCAAAGATCAAAAGACGCCAGAAGTTAAACAGACACCAGAAGATCAACCAGACAACAGATAGATCAACAAGACACCAGAAGTTCAACCAGACACCAAGAAGGTTCAATCCAGAACCAGAAGATCAACCAGACACCAGAAGGTCAAACAGACACCAGATGGTTCAACCAGGGAACCAGAAGGTCAACCAGACACCAGAAGGTCAACCAGACACCAGAAGGTCAACCAGACACCAGAAGATCAACCAGACACCAGAAGGTCAACCAGACACCAGAAGGAAGATCAAACCAGACACCGAAGGTCAACAGGACTCCAGTAGGTCAACCAGACACCAGAAGGTCAACCAGACACCAGAAGATCAACCAGACACCAGAAGGTCAACCAGACACCAGAAAGTCAACCAGACACCAGAAGGTCAACCAGACACCAGAAGATCAACAGACACCAGAAGGTCAACCAGACACCAGAAGATCAACCAGACACCAGAAGGTCAACCAGACACCAGAAGATCAACCAGACACCAGAAGGTCAACCAGACACCAGAAGATCAACCAGACACCAGAAGGTCAACCAGACACCAGAAAGTCAACCAGACTCCAGGTAGTCACCAGACACCAGTGTTAGGTCAACCCAGACTCAGAAGGTCAAACCAGACACCAGAAGGTCAACCAGACACCAGAAGGTCAACCAGACACAGAAAGTTTCAACCAGACACAGAAGGTCAACAGACACCGAAGATCAACCAGCAACCAGGAAGGTCATCCAGACACCAGAAGATCAACCAGACACCAGAAGGTCAACCAGACACCAGAAGATCAACCAGACACCAGAAGGTCAACCAGACACCAGAAGATCAACCAGACACCAGAAGGTCAACCAGACACCAGAAGGTCAACCAGACACCAGAAGGTCAACCAGACACCAGAAGGTCAACCAGACACCAGAAGGTCAACCAGACACCAGAAGGTCAACCAGACACCAGAAGGTCAACCAGACACCAGAAGGTCAACCAGACACCAGAAGGTCAACCAGACACCAGAAGATCAACCAGACACCGAAGGTTCATACCAGACACCCAGAGATCAACCAGAACCAGAAGGTTCAACAGACACCAGAAGGTCATAACCAGACACCAGAATGTCAATCAGGACACAGAAGGTCAACCAGGACACGATGGGTCAACCAGGACACAAGAAAGGTCAACCAGATCCAGAAGGTCAACCAGTACACCTGAAGATCAACCAGGCACCAGAGGCAACAGACACCAGAAGGTCAACCAGACACCAGAAAGGTCAACCAGACTCCAGAAGGTACCAGACACCAGAAGGTCAAACCAGGAACCCAGAAGGTTCAACCGACACAGAAGATCAACCAGGCACCAGAAGGTCAACAGACTCCAGAAGGTCAACCAGACACCAGAAGATCAAACCTGACACCCAGAAAGAATCCAGACTCAAGAAGGTCAACCAGAAACCTGAAGGTCAACCAGGACACCAGGAAGGTCAACAGACACCAGAAGTCAACAGACACAGAAGGTCAACCAGACACCAGAAGGTCATCCAGACACCGATGATCAACCAGACACCGAAGGGTCAACCAGGACACCAGAAGGTCAACCTGAGACCACCAGAAGGTCAAACCAAACAACCGTTAAGGTTTCAACCAGACACCGAAGCGTCAACCAGACACCAGAAGGTCAACCAGAACACCAGTAGATCAACCAGGACACCAGAAGATCAACAGACAACAGAAGGTCAACCAGCACCAGGTTAACCAGACACCAGTAGGTCAACCAAACACCAGAAAGGTCAACCAGACACCGAAGGTCAACCGCACCGAAGGTCAACCAGACACCAGAAGGTCAACAGGGGACCCAAGAAGATCAACCGACACCAGAAGGGTCAACCAGACACAGAAGGTCAACCAGGACACAGAAAGTCAACCAGAACCAGAAGGTCAACCATACACCAGAAGGTCAACCAGACACCAGAAGGTCAACCAGACACCAGAAGGTCAACCAGACACCAGAAGGTCAACCAGGACACCAGAAAGGTCAACCAGACACCAGAAGGTCAACCACGACACTCAGAAGGATCAACCTGAACACCGAAGGGCAACCCGACACCAGAAGGTCTTACCAGCACCAGAAGGTCAAACAGACACCAGTATGGGTCAACCGGACACCAGAAGGTCAACCAGACCACCAGAAGGTCAACCAGACACCAGAAGGTCAACCAGGACAAGAAGGTCAACAGACTCCTGAAAGTCATCCAGGTCACCAGAAGTCACACCAGACCCAGAAGGTCATACCAGACACCGGAAGGTCAACCAGGACACCAGAAGGTCACCAGACACAGAAGAAAGGTCAACCAGGACACAGAGATCAACCAGACACCAGAAGGTCAAACCAGACACAGAAGGATCAACCAGACACCAGATGATCAACAGGACACCTGAATGGATCAACCAGACAGCAGAAGATCAACCAGACACCAGAAGATCAACCAGACACCAGAAGATCAACCAGACACCAGAAGATCAACCAGACACCAGAAGATCAACCAGACACCAGAAGATCAACCGACACCAGAAGGTCAACCAGAGACGAGAAGGTCAACCAGACACCAGAAGGTCAACCAGACACCTTGACCCTTGTTTAACAAGACCTTCAACTGACCCTCTGTTCTGTTCTCCATCGCTTCCCTCATTCTTCCTTCCCAAGTCTCTTACCTCTACTGTCTTTTCACCCCAAGGATATCAACTTCTTCTCCAGGTGCCAACATCCTCCCATTCATCCTTACTTCTGCACCAGCATTACCATCATGGTACCTGGAGACGATCATCATTTGCGTTTTCTCATGTGCAAATGTTACTTGCCATCTATTTCCCCAAGCTGATATAGCTCTCAGCTGGTGATTGATGTAGCTTAGAGCAGCTGGCATTTCTTCTCTTGGATAAGTGAATGTCAGTGTACAGTCGTCTGCATATGCATGTGGTTCTGGGATGAGATGAAGAAGGTCGTTGAAGTAGACATTCCATAACAATGGACCCAGCACGCTTCCTTGTGGAACACTTGCCCCAATAGGATGTCTTGCTGATTCCCTTCCATTGAGAACTACACTTAGAGATCTACCATGAAGGTAGTCACTGAGGAGACATAGCGTAGAGCATGCAATTCCCAGTGCTTGAAGTTTTGCTAAGAGGCCCTGGTGCCACACCCGGTCGAAAGCGCCAGCAATGTCCAGTGCTACCACACAGCTGACTTTGGATTCATCCAGTGACTGGTGCCACTTAGTGGAGAGGTTTAACAACAGATCAGCAGCAGAGTAACCTTTCCTGAAGCCATATTGACGATCACAAAGTAGTGAGTGGTAGTCAAAAAACTCTGTCATTTGTCTTGAGATTATTGTCTCAAGGATCTTACCAGTGATTGACAGGAGTGACACTGGTCTGTAGTTGCTGATTTCTGCTCTGCTCTTCTTTTTGTGAACAGGGACTACATTTGCCTCTTTCCATAGAGAGGGCCATTTACACTGTACTAGGCAGTGCTGAAAGATGCGAGTTAGAGGTGCTGCTAGCTGGTCTGCACATCTTCTCAACAATCTTGGGCTCAATTTGTCTGGCCCACAGCCTTTTCTTGGTCAAGCGATTTAAGTAGGAAATGCACCTCCTCCTGCCTTATTGTCACCACTGACAGTTTTGACACAGTTCTTGCAGCTAGCCAAGGAGGGTCCCTTGCTGGATCAGGAACTTGCATTTTGGTAGCAAAGTGTTCAGCAAAGAGGTCCGCCTTCTCTTGACTACTAGTAGAGGTGGTCCCATCCTGTCGATTTAGAGGTGGAATAAGTTCATCAGGCAGATAACCTTGTCTGTCCTTGACCAGGGACCACCAGGTTTTGGAGCCTACCCTACCTGATGCTAGCTTTCTTTTAGTGTCCACCTCCCATTTAGCAATGGCCCACTTTTGAACATCACCCATATGCCTACAGGCTTGCATGTGCAAGTTCCTGTTATAGGTGGTAGGATGTCTCTTATGCCTTCGCCATGCTTTGTACTTAGCAGTAACAGCCTCTCTACAACGAAAGCCAAACCAAGGCTGATCTGTAGGCTTCGTCACATATTGCCGGTGAGGAATGTGTTCTTGTTGTAGATTAAGGATGTGTCCAGTGAAGGCTTTCGCTTGGTTGTCAACATCCCCTTGGAGAAGAGCATTCCAGTCGGTGGTGGCGAGCTCAGAGCAAAGGGCTGGCCAATTACCTCTTTCCCATAGCCAGGTTGTGCGTGTGGACTCCTCACCTCGTTCTGTTGGGATCTTAAGTGTGGTAAAAAGGGGCCTTGTGGTCAACGACCCAACCCGTAGCCGGGGGGGTTTGACAAGTGACTTTTGCCTTCTGCCAGATCACTCACTACGGGGGTAAAAGGGAGGAGCCAGAGATAGGAGTAGGGAAATAAACCAAAGTTTCTCATTAAAAAAACACTGCAAGAAGGTCATAAAATTTCCCTCTGTAAAAGGGTGCTGGTTGAGGTCCCCAAACCCCAATTTATAAAATTTTTTAAAATTTGGGTTTTTGTAGAAAGAAGGGGGTCAATATTTTCCATTGGGAAGTTGATGGGTTTTCTGCGGGGTTGCCACTGAGGTCTGTACTTTGGGAAACATGCAAGTAAGAGGTAAAGGTTTTTTACAGAGCTTGAAAAAACATCATTTAAAGATGTGTAGGGGTGGCAACATCTATGTGCTGGGAAATAAACCACTTTTAAAAGCACACAGCAACACCCCCCCCTTGCCCTTCCCTGTCTTTCTTTTCCATAGGTGTACCCGAAATTTCTTAAAAAAATTTTCTGGAGTCCTGCACCCAAAAAATTTTTCCAACAACAGCTACCCATGGGGGGGAACGTAGAGTGTTCAAAAAACTATGTGTAAAGCTCCCCAAACATTAGTAATGAAACCTCTAATGTTGGCCGACGGGATGCTGTTTAGAGGGCCCCTCTCTCTCCCTCCTCCTCTCTCTCTCCCCTATCTCTCCCCTCTCTCTCTCTCCCCTCTCCCCTCTCTTCTTCTTTCCCCCCTCTTTCCCCCTTCTCTCTTTTAATCTTTCTCTCTCCCTCCTTTCCCTTTTCAAAAAAAAAAAAAAAAAAGGGTTTGGGGACTCGTAGGAACGGGATCAGATGACAAAGGTTTGAAGGGGGAAGGTGGAGGGCAGGGGGAAAAAGGATGGACCCAATAATGGGAGAAAAAATTAAAGGGAGGCTTTCTAAAAAAAATGGAGAAAGAGCTCTTTTGCGAAAGGGGGGAAAAGGGGTTTTGGAAAAGGGAACGAAAGAAATGGGAGGCAAAAGGGCGAAGCTGCAGTAGACAGGGTAAGGGTCCTAGATTTTGGGGTAAAAAGGCAAAAAAGCAAGTCTCGGGGGCCCGGCCCAAAGGAAGCCCACAGCATATGAAGCTGAGAGGATGAACGGGGGAAAGGGAGTTTGAATTATGCAAAGGGTCATATCAGCCTGCAAAAAAAGGGGTCGGGAAAGAAAAAGGAAAGAGCAGCGGGGTGCAAAATTAGAGGGGGAAAAAAAAACCGAATGCTGAGGCACAACCATGCAACCAAGAGCCCCGGGAAAAATAAAGGGAAAAATGACCATATACAGACAAAAAACCAGAGTCACGGGAGGGGGGGAAAGGGAATGGAGGGGGGGGAAAGGGGCCCAAAATCAGTGTTTATCCAGGGCTTTGGGAGAGAGGGGAAAAAAAACACACACGAAAAAAAAATGGGGGGAGAAAAATGGACGAGTTTGAAAATTTTTCAGAGAATGGGGGGTTTAAGTGAAGGGGGAAACCGACCGAAAAGGCGTTTCCCTCAGGACGGGAAAACGTGGGGGAAAGGATCCCCCAAAGAGAAACCAAGGTTGAAAAACTGGGAAAGGTACAAAAAGGGGTTCCTGGGACAAGACAAAAACAAAAAACAGGGGGAGACAGCCAGTTTGAGGGAGGGGAAAAAAAAAAGCGAAAGGAAAAGGGAAAAGGAAACAAAGAGGGAAACCGGAAGGTTTCAGCCCAACCCGAAAGAGAAGAAAGGGAAAGCACACACCCATCTACCCTCAGAACCCCAAAACCCTATCACAAAACCCCCCCACAAATTTAAAAACCCTACCCACGTTTCCCCCCAAACCCCCCAAAACAAGAACCCCCACAGTATGCTCCCGGGTCTCCCCCCCCCACAACCCCCCCCCCAAAACCCCCAGTATTAAAAAGGGAAAACCCAAAAAGGTAGGGGGTACAAAAACCCACGATGGAATAACAAACAAGGGGGAGGAGTGGCCCCAAAGAGTCAAAGAGACATCCCGAACATCATAGCGCTCCAAAAAACCAAGTTTAAAAGGTATAAAAACCGATCCCATTTTTTCCCAATGGGAAAACCAGATCCTGGGGAAAAGGGGAAAGAAAGGAAACCGGGGGGGGAGGAGGAGGGGGCCCCGCTGATAAAAACACCGAGGGAAAATTTTGATGGGGCTGGAGAGAGGAGACAGCGGAGAAAAAAAGTGATTACATAGAGGGAACGCTTCACTCTGGGGGGCCCCAAGGGTTTGGTAATAGCAGTGTTGTATGACCCCCACAAAAACAGCAGGAGACCAGGCATGAGTAGGGACAAAAGAAATTAGACATGGTTTGACAAAAACGGGCTGCAGGGCCCCAAAAGAGTCATGCAGCGGGAAAAGCTCCTAATCAGGGGGCGACTTTAAAAACCAAAAGGGAAATTTCGACGGGGAGAATTTGGACCCCAAAAGGGGGGCCCAAGATACTTTGGAGGGTTTAAGTTTGAGGGAGGTGGTTCTGAAAATTTATGTCCCAAACACGTAAGGGACACTAAAAAGAGAGAGAGGAGGGGAAAGGGGCCAGCAAGACGGGACTTAGTATTCACCTTAAACAGTGAAAGAAATTGGGGGACATCACATAGGGAAAGCCCCCTTTGGGGGCCCGCGTTCAGGGGGTTTTGAGCTTCAAATCCCAAAAAAGAGCTACAAGTGGGGGGGGAAGCAGGAAGGCCGGGAAAAAAAGAAACCAAACTACAGGAAAGGGGACTACACGGGAATGAGGAACTTCCTGAAGGGGGTTCAGTGGGAAAGAAAGGCAGGGAAGCCATTAATGAGTTGATGGAAAATACGTACAAAAATTTGGGGCAAAAAAAAGGCTGAAGAGAGGGTTGTAAAAAAGGGGAAACGGGAAAAATTAAAAAAAAGGCCAGGAGGACCCATGGTTCCCCCAAAGGGGCAGGGAGGAAAAAAACCAAGTGTGCTAGGGAATAGAAAAATATAGATGGAAAAAGGACCCGGAGAATAAGGAAAAGAAGCGTTAGCCAGAAACAAAATTGCACAGAAAAAGAAGGGGGGGTTTCAACGAAAATTTTAAAAAAACCCGGACACGCAGCGAAAGCAAAAATTAAACCCGAAACTTTTTGTACAGCCACATCAGGGGGAAAAACCAAAGTCACGGACCGGTAATCGGGCAAAGGGGAAAAGGAAGGGGGAGGAAAACCAAGAAATAAACCAGGGGAAGGGGGTAATTGTGAGGAACTCAACAAGAGATTAAAAGAAGTGTTCACAGGGGAGACAAAAAGGGACTCCAGAAAAAAGGAGGGGGTTGCCCCCACAACCCCCGGGTCGGCCCCCGGTCCAAAACCCGAGGAAGAAGTGAAGAGGCTTCTGGGGGCTAGATACCTAAAAGGGAAAGGGGCCAAAAAACTCTTTTCCATGGGTCCTGAGGGGAGGGAGCAGGGGGGAAGTGTCCCCCTTTAAAAAACAATATTCAATACATTATCGAAACGGGGGAAGTTTGCCTGAGCCCATGGAAGACAGCAAATATAGTCCCAATTTTTAAAAAAAGGGGAGACGGGACATGAAGCATTTAAACAAAAGACCAGGGGTCCCCGACATGTATAGTATGCAAAGTTCCCTGGAAGGGGAAAAAAGTCAGGGGAAGAGTGGGGGAAAAACCTAGAAAGGAAAAAGATTTACATCAACGCCCCCAACATGGTTTCAGGGATGGGAAAAACCGTGTCCCCAAAAACCCACCCGGAGTTTTTATCCCAAGGGGAACAGCAGTAAACAAGAGAGAGAGGGGTGGGGGGATTGCATTTTTTTTTGGACTGCAAGAAGGCGTTTTTTACACAGTAAACCCCACAAAAGGGTTAGGGCAAAAAGGAGGGCAAATTAAAAAACCCAGGAATTTCCCAAAAGGCCTGTTATCCCGGGTGTTTAAAGGGAGCCAAAAAAAACACAGCAAAAAGTTTAGACTTATATTATTCTTCACCATTTAAACGCAATATTTTACACTTTTTACCCGTATAAGTATAGTGCACCCCCACGTAAGCAAGGCAGAAATAGAACCACAAGATGCAGACCGTGCTTCCCCAAAAGCTCTTTTGAATGGGGAAAGACAAAGGGAAAGGAAGAGGGTACCCACATAACCTCTGCGATTGCCCCCAAAAACCAAAAATTTTTATTGGGTTTTGAAAAATTTGGGCAATAGTAGAACGACGGGGGGGCCCTCATCCCAAATCTTTGCAACCTGGTTTTGTGGTTTGGGGGGGAAGCCTTAAATGAGGGTTGGACAATTTCGCCCAATAAAGGTTACGTACTCTTTGCATGGGCCCCACCCCCCCCAAAAACTCAGGATTAAAGGGTGCCACCTCCCAAATGGTAAGCGTGGCCCCCTTGGCAAAAAAATAATGGGGCCGCCTTTTTCTCCCAAACCCCAAACCCCCGATAAAGCCAGTTTTCTCGTGACCAAAAGCCCCCAAAAATCTAAACTTAGAGTGGGGCAGCGTCAGACAGGCTAGCAAAATTTTAAAATACAGGGGGACGGAAACCCCCATCCCCCACTAAAAAAAAAAACCCCCACCGGGGATAAAAAAAAAAAGCGTGGAAAAAGGGGGGTTTTTCCACAAATAACATCCTAACCTAAATAAAATATTAAAAACCCAGATAAAGGGGTCTGCCAACATATTTTCTTTGCCCGGGTAAAACATTAAAGGAAATTTATAGGGGTGCAGCCTTAAACGTCCAGCCGCAAAGGCCTTGTGTTGTGGGTTTTTCTGGCTTGGAGATATACTAGAGGTTTTTGATCACTTTTAGACTGTGATCCCCCTGCAATGTCTGGCCCAAAATAAACTTGGGAAAAACTCCCAAAACCGTACCACGCGAAGGCTTTTTTTTTCAATGGTTTGAGTAAACTCTCGGGGGTTTGGGTGGAACTTGGCTGAAAGTATGTACCGGCTGCAACTCCCTTTTTTCCCGATTTGTAATAGTTTCGCCCCAACCCCAACTCACAAGCATCAAACCCCCAAACGAAAAAGGGGTTTGGGGAAGTTGGGGGAAAAAGAAATGGGTTTCAATTTCACCCAAAAAATTTTTTTCTTTATTAAAAGCAGTGGTTTCAGTCTGACCCTCCAATTAAAGGGAAACTTTATGACTGGTAAAGAGGGGGAAGAGGGGGGTACAAAATCTGAGAAATTCTTCCCGAAAAACTTTGTAAAAAACCTATCATGCCTTTGGAAAAAGTTGAAGAGAATTTCCTATCCTGGGAACTGGATAAACTTTAAAAGAAAGAACTTTAGCAAGTTTAGGGTGCAACTTTACCACTAAACCCACTTCATGGCCAAAAGGGGAAAGGACAGTGGGCCCGGCCCAAAAGGGAAAAAATTAAAATAAATTTTAAAAGTTAAATGGGGAAAACCCTTTAAAAATCTCAAAAAGAGAATTTTAAATTTTAAGTAGGTGTTTATCCCCCAAATATCAACACCACAAAAAAATCATCTAGGTACGGCCGGGGCCTTTAAGTCCTTTAATAGCCTGATGGATAAGTTTCTGGAATGAAGAGGGGGGAATTTTTTATTCCGAAGGGTTTTAACGTGTATTTATAAAAAAAACCCCCTGGAATTAGAAGGCAGAGATTTCCTTTTGCTTTTAAACCGTCAAAGGGATCTGATAGTAACCCCTTTTAAAGGAAAATCTAAATTGGACAAAAAGCAGCCTTAAACCCCCAAATGCGTATGAAATTTTTCGATGCCCCCAAAGCTGTTTTCCCGGCCCCCCTCAAGGGTCGAGCCTGATTTTTGAGGCTTTTTTGAAAAAATTTTTCTTTGGGTTTGGCCTCATTGAAGCGGGGAACAAGTGTAACTGCTTTTTTTTAAACTAAAATCATTTACAGAAAACGAAAATGCCTCCTTTCTCTTTCCTATCAAAAATTCCTTCCCCTTTCGAATGCTCTCTTTTTTCCCCAGTTTTGCCCCAAGATTGATTTTTGCCAGCTCAAAATGCCAAAAGAAAGCTGATTCCCCCCTAGACAACCCAGCTGCACTATACTGACTAAATTTTGCTCCCTAGGGGTTTTCTCTTCCTCCTGCGAGAAAAATAGTAGCTTTTGCCCTAGTTTTTCCCCAAAAGGGAGGAGTCCCGATGTGCCATCTCTTCTTCTAAAAAGTTTGTCAGCAATCAGTGAAAGCAGTTTTGGGGAGCTGTGAGGGTGGGGTTTTGTATTTAATCCAAAGGAAACGGGGAATTTGCCAACAAAGCTGTAGGGGCAATTTAGGTAGGTTATGCAAATATATGCCGACAAACCCGACGTCTGATCGTCCCAGGTGGGATAAGTTATTCGTTGCCCCATACGATTGCCCCGAATTTCCCCAATTAAACACGTTAATTTGCCCGAACACACTTTAACTATGCACAGTACGTTTTCAAAATAAAGCATCAAGCAAAACCGACTGCAAAATTCTCCCACCGAACAGGTTAGTAACAACTGAACGCAAAAATTTGGGAAAGCAATGGGCCCAAAAGCTAACTTTCTAGAAGATTGACCGGGGAAACGAAGCGACAACACCCAACCCGCTAAAAATAAAAGGGGGAAACTGTTGAACGATTACACAATAGAAAAAGGCCCGACCATAAAGGAAACTGACATGCAAAATTTTAAAACGAAGGGCCCAAACTTTAATTTCAAAACCAGAAAGCAAAGGTGCACAAAGTTCCCGCAAAGAGTTCCCCTAAATCAACCCTTTCTCTAAGTTCAGCTCCAGCTTCTCGGAAGGCCCGGGCCCCCTTTTTACAACCCAAATCCAAAAAGGCCTGGGTTTTCCCGGGGGTTTAAGGGAGCAAAAAAACACAGCAGAAAAAATTTTGACTTAATTACCTTCACCAATTAAACGCAATTGTACACTATTTACTGATAAGTTAGTGCACCCACGGTAAGAAAGGCAGAAAAAAGCCACAAGATAGAAACCCTGCTTCAACTAGCTCTAAATGGGAATGACAAGGGCAGACAGGAGGCGGTACCCACATAACCTCTGCGATTGCCAAAACCATCGTCATATTGGCTAAAAACCTGGTCACTAGTTAACGAGGGGGCCCCATCATCAACTCTTAGCAACCGGGTTCGCTGTTGGGGGAGATAGCCTAAATGAGGGTGTGTACATGCGCGAAAAAGTTACTTAATTTTTGCTCCCAAAGGCCCAAGCAGGGATAACGGGGAAAGGGCGACAGGATCAGGAATATTTGTCAGGAAGACAGCAGCGAGAAAATGGTACTGCGAGGTGTCAAGGGGGGCACTTGTGACCAGGGGGGTCCCACAGGGGTCCCCTAGGCCCATGCTTTTTCTGGTATTTGTAACGACATGACAAAGGAAAAACTCTAGGTGTTACTGTTTGCAGATGATTTGAAGTGAGAAAAATTCATCGATCGAAGACCGGCAGAACTACAAAGGGGGTCTGGACAGGCGCAGACCTGGGCCAGCAATTGGCCCTGGGTTTAATCCCACCAAGTGCAAAGTCATGAAATTGGGGAAGGGCAAAGAAAACCGAGACGGAGTACAGTCTGGGGGGGCCCAAACACAAACATCACATAGAAAAAGATTTGGGGTGAGTATAACACCACACACTCCTGAACGCACACAAACCCAAAAAACTACTGAGCAATGGGCCCTGGCAAACCTCAGAACAGCATTCCAACATCTTTAAAAGGATCGTTTAGGACCCGTACACCTGACATGCCCCATTTGGGTAGCGGCACCAAAATTGGGAACCCCCCCCTACCCAAACATGTAAAGAAACTAGAGAAAGGCAAAGATTTCCCAAGCAAATCCCAGGCTAAAGGTATGTCCTACGAGGAGGTTAAAGGGGAAAAAATTAACCTGACGACACGGAGACAAGAGAAGGGGGGGCATGATAACGACTTGCAAAAACTAGAGAATTGACAAGTGCACAAAGCCCGGATTCCAAACTGGAACAGCAACAAGGACGCAGTTTTGGGAAATTGAAGACACAGATGAATCACGGGGTGTTAGGAAGTATTCTTCGCCACAAGAGTCAGGGAAATGGGAAAAGTTTTTTGGGAAAAGATTAGTGGAAGCAGGATCCATACATAGTTTTAAGCAAGGTACGAAAACTCATGGTTTGGGGGGAAATGACCTGTGGCACCAGTAAAGAGGGGGGGGGGCCCGGGGGGTTTTTTACCAGGGGTTGGGAAGGGGGGGAAAAAATTTTTTGGGGGGGGAAAAAAAAAAAGGCAAAAGGGGGGGGCCCAAATTGGGGGGTTTTTGAAAAAAAAATTATAAAAGGGGGGGGCAAAAAAGGGGGGGGGGTCACCCCGGTAAAAAAACCCCCTTTTAAAAAATTTGGGGTAAAAAAAGGGGGGGAAAAAAAAGGGGGCCCCCCTTTAAAAAAAAAAACCCCCAAAAAAAAAAAAGGGGTTTTTTAAAAGGGAATTCCGGCCCCAAACCACCTTAACAACCCCCCGGGGGGGGGCCCCCCCAAAACCCCCCAAAAAATTTTAAAAAAATTGGAAAAAAAATTTTTTTTTAAAGGGGGGGAATTTTAACCCGGGGGGAAAAAAAAAGGGGGAAAAGGAAAGAAAAAAAACCCCAAAAAAGGGGGGGAAAAAAATTTAAAAAAAGGGAAAAAAGGGGAAAAGAAAAAAAAAAGGGGAAAAAAGGAAAAAAAGGGGGGGGAAAATTTTTCCCCGGAAAAAAAGGGGAAAAAATTTTTAAAAAAAAAAAAGGGGAAAAATTAAAAATTTTGGGGGGGGAAAAGGGGGGGGGGGAAAAAAAAAAGGGGGGGGGGGGGGGGCCAGGGGGAAAATTTTGGGCCCCCCCCCCCCCTTTTAAAAAAAAAAAAAAAAACCCCCCAAAAAAGGGGGGAAAAAAAGGGGGGGGGGGAAAGGGGGGAAAAAAAACCCCAGGGGTTTTAAAGGGGGGAAAGGGGGTTTTTTGGGGGGGGGGCCCCCCCCCTTTTTTTGGGAAAAAAGGGGGGGGTTTTTTCCAAAAATTTTTTGGGGGAAAAAAAAAAAAAAAATTAAAAAAAGGGCCCAAAAACCTAAACCCCCCCCGGTGGGGGGTTTTTTTTTAAAAAATTTTAAAAATTTTTGGGGGGAAAGGAAAAAGCCCCAAAAATTTAAAAAAAAAAAAAACCCCAAAAAAAAAAAGGGGGGGGGAAAAACCCAAACCCCCCCGGGGAAACAAAAAAACCCGGGCAGCATACGGGCCCCGGGCCCCCCGGAAATTCCGATACCTAAAAAAAAGGGTTTCGTTCAAAAACCCCCCCCCCCAAAGGGGGGAAAAAAAACCCAAAGGAAAAAAAAAAAAAATTTAAAAACCAAAAGCCCCGGGAAGGGGGGGGGAAAAAAAAAGGGGGGGGGGGGGAAAAGGGGGGGGGGGGGAAGGGGAAGGGGGAAAAAAACCGGGAAAAAAAGGGGGGGGGGGGGAAATTTTAAAAAAAAAACAAGGGGAAAAAAAAAACCGGGGTTTAAAAAAGGGGGGGGGGGGGAAAAAAAAATTTTTTTTTTTAAAAAAAAAAAGGTTTAAAGGGGGTTTTTATTTCCCCCAAAAAAAAAAAAGGGGAAAAAAAGGCCGGGGGGGAAAAAAATTTTTTTAAACCCGGGGGGGGGCCGGGGGGAAAAGGGAAAAAAAGGGGGAAAAGGGGGGGGAAAAAAACCCCCCCCCTTTGGGGGGGGGGAAAAAAAAAAAAAAAAAAAGGGGGGAAAAACAAAAGGGGGGAAAAAAAAACGGGGAAAAACCTGGCCCCCTTGATTTTAAAACCCTGCCAAATAAAAAGTCTAAAGTTTGGGGGAAAGGGCCAAGAAGACCGCAGACACATATAGTTTAGATGGCCAAAGACTGCAAACCTCACTCAAGGAAAAAGATCTGGGGGTGAGTATAACACCGAGCATATCTCCCGAGGCGCACATCAATCAGATAACTGCTGCAGCATACGGGCGCCGGGCAAACCTACGGATAGCGTTCCGATACCTCAGTAAGGATTCGTTCAAGACTCTGTATACCATTTACGTCAGGCCCATACTGGAGTATGCAGCACCAGTTTGGAATCCACACCTAGTTAAGCACGTCAAGAAATTAGAGAAAGTGCAAAGGTTTGCAACAAGACTAGTCCCAGAGCTACGGGGATTGTCCTACGAAGAAAGGTTGAGGGAAATCGGCCTGACGACACTGGAGGACAGGAGGGTCAGTGGAGACATGATAACGACATAAAATACTGCGCAGAATAGACAAGGTGGACAAAGACGGGATGTTCCAGAGATGGGACACAGACACAAGAGGTCACAATTGGAAGTTGAAGACTCAGATGAATCAAAGGGATGTTAGGAAGTATTTCTTCAGTCATAGAGTAGTCAAGCCGTGGAATAGCCTAGAAAGTGACGTAATGGAGGCGGGAACCATACATAGTTTTAAGGCGAGGTATGATAAAGCTCATGGGGCAGGGAAAGAGAGACCTAGTAGCAATCAGCGAAGAGGCGGGGCCAGAAGCTATGACTCGACCCCTGCAACCACAAATTGGTGAGTGCAAATAGGTGAGTACACACACACGTATTTACAGTGGAGGCTGAAGGGACAATGGGAAGACAAAACAGTGGTGTACAGCAAGAAGGGATATACCAACAAGTGTTGAATGAATTACACACAACTGAGGAGGAGGTGGAGAAGCTCCTAAGTGACCTTGATACCTCAAAGGAGGTGGGACCGGACATCTCTCCATGGGTCCTTAGAGAGGGAGCAGGAGCACTACGTGTGCCACTAACCAAAATCTTCAACACTTCCCTTGAAACTGGGCAGGAGCAAGATCATAAACGACAACCAGCACGGATTCATGGAAGGCAAATCCTGTGTCACAAACCTACTAGAGTTTTATGACAAGGTAACTTAAGTAAGAAATGAGAGGGAGGGGTGGGTTGATTGCACTTTCTTGGACTGCAAGAAGGCCTTCGACACAGTTCCTCACAAGAGTTTAGTACAGAAGCTAGAGGAACAGGCATGTATAACAGGAAGGGCACTGGAAATGGATCAGAGAATACCTAACAGGGAGGCAACAGCGAGTCATGGTCCGTGATGAGGTATCACAGTGGGCGCCAGTGACGAGCAGGGTCCCACAGGGGTGAGTCCTGGGACCAGTGTTATTCTTGGTATATGTGAACGACATGACCATGACGGAAGGGATGGACTCACAAGTGTCCCTGTTTGCAGATGACGTGAAGTTAATTAGGAGAATTAAATCAGACGCGGACCACACTGGTCTACAAAGAGACCTGGACAGGCTGGATGTGTGGTCCAGAAACTGGCTCCTAGAATTTAACCCAGCCAAATGCAAAGTCATGAAGTTCGGAGGAGGGCACAGAAGACAGCAGACAGAGTATAGGCTAGGTGGCCAAAGGCTGCAAACCTCACTCAAGGAGAAAGACCTAGGAGTGAGTATAATACCGAGTACATCGCCAGAAGCACACATTAACCAGATAACTGCTGCGGCATATGGGCGCTTGGCAAACCTGAGAATAGCGTTCCGGTACCTCAGTAAGGAATCGTTGAAGGCTTTTTATATACTGTGTACATCAGGCCCATACAGGAGTACGCAGCACCAGTTTGTAACCCACACCTGGTCAAACACGTCAAGAAATTAGAGAAATGGCAAAGGTTTGCAACAAGGCTAGTTCCAGAGCTAAGGGGATTGTCCTATGAAGAAAGTGTAAGGGAAATCGGTCTGACAACACTGGAGGACAGGAGGGTCAGGGGAGACATGAAAAAA